>JAEQBH010007569.1:0-216408 GCA_016808115.1 Tetrastigma voinierianum
TGGGCATCAAACGACAAAGTTAAGAGGAAGAAGATGGAGCAAGCACATATTGATGGCGACAATAAATTTTATGAAGATGAATACAATTACCTAAAATAAATATTTGTTTTTATAAAAAGTTGTTTTTATTGTAGCTTTTGGTCTTCCTCAATCTCCCCATTACAATAATCCACATATATTTAGAAAGAAAGAAAAAAAAAATCCCCATACCATATATAGCACTAAAGGTAAAATTTGTTAATTTTAAAGATTTTTTTCAAGTGGTAAAATGTGGGATGGGGATAAAGAAAGAAGATATGATAGGTCTCAAAGAGTAATGCGATATAATATGTAAAACATTTTTGACATAAAAAAGAAACCTCAAGTGGTTAGGGCCGGATCCACTCGTGGCCTTGGAGGACAAATGCCAAACGACCACTCCTCTATAGGGTTTTCTTGGACAGCGGAAGGGAATCCAAGTTTGGGCGGTCATTTCACATTCAATGCAGTGGGCTTCGACAGTCCCAGCTGCATTGGTGAAAGGCTGCAGGGGTTAGCAGGGGAATGACCGCAGAAGGGACAGGCAGGTCTTGTCAGGAGCAGATTGAGTCAGGTTGGTAACAGCGCATTTATTGAAGCGCAGAGGGGTAGACCAAAATGGGGCTTGGGTTAGAGAAACGGCTGGCGCAGGAATCCAGTTCCGGGGGTGGGTCTGGTGTCTTGTTTCTGTGGCCCAACTGAAAGGGCTTCAACATATTGGCCAGGCAAAGATTCTAAAAATATGATGGCACACATGCTGGGAGTGTCAACACACAAGAATATCCCCAACTAACTTTTACCACATAAGCAACCGACCCTCCTCAATGTCACTGTTTTTAATTTAATTTTTTTCTTTTTCCTTTTATTTTATTATTAATATATGGTCTGCCCCCATGTGGATACTACAAAAAACCCAAAAGAAAGGACAGCCATTAAAAAAAAAAAACTGAATAATAATTCAGGTAAGTTTTCTAGGTGTCATGGCATAAATATATAAAAGCTTGGGGTATTATTTTATATATATTTTGTTCGCCAGGCAGATGGTTCAATCTTTCTAAGATGGCAAAACAAAAATAAAATAAAATTTAAAGTAAAAATACCGTGTGATAAAATATTTAATATTTCAAAAACTTAGGACCTAGGGAGGGGATGGGACTTGGATTCGAGTCCCTATAGAGACAATTTACTATATTATAACTAAAGTGTTTAGTTCTAAAAAAAACTATGGTATAATTCATGTAATCATTATAATTAAAAACTTTAAGTTATATGCAATGAATGACTTTATTTAACTATAGTACTTTACCCTCCTCCCACTTGGATTATTATCCCATATATATATGAGTTATATATATGCTGATATCTACAGAAGTGGGCAACGAATTAATATTATTAATGTTTATATATATAGAGGTTGGTGGGTGGGTAGGTTGGTTTCTGAATCTCGTATAGGACCCGGATATGTAAGTTGAGCGTTTTGGCCCATAATAGTACTCATACGTCAGAAGCGATCGTGAAGCCAAGCCCACGTTTTCATCATTTATCATTTAGACACCACCTACACGTGCCAATATATCTCACTTGTTTGGTATTCTTCTTGAAGTGGGTCCCAGTCTTTAGATTAAGATGCCTCTCACACGTGCCAACCCAACCACTGCTAATTGAACTCTGGGGGCCCATCCCCCTTCGGGTTAGATGGCGGGGGCCCACTATGATGCTGTGAAGTTCTTTATCTTGAAATTTCCGTAGTAATTAGTAAGTAGTAAGCGGTCCGAAGTAGGGTATGTAATCAGGCACATGCACCCCTACCGAAATTACCGTGTACCACCTACTCCCTACATGCATGCACTCCTACCCGTCTACCAACTACCAACCAATAGCTGTGATTTTGTCCATTGAAAAATAGGGAAATACTTAATGAGTGGAGAAGGGAAGAAGCACAATGAGTTCTGTTCATTGTAATTTAGAGTGGGCATTTATACATTTCCCTACCAATTTTATATTTTTATAATTTTTAGAGATTTTAATAATTTTATTTTCCCTCAATTTGTCTTGAATTACATAATTGATTTAGTGATTTGTTTGATTGTTTTTAATGCCTTGGATGTTAGAGTCAATTTGAAATAATTTGACTAATTTCACAAGATTAAAAACTAATGATCGAAATAAATCTTTAATGTTCTTAAAAGGGTTTTAAAAAGCTTATAATCATTGGTCAATCGAGACTTTAAACAACTAGTTATTGGTTACTTGTTGTATTTAGGATCGAATTTACTTGATTATTAATTTTAGGATTCATAAGGTTATGAAGGTTCACATAAAAGGGGCCTATGGAGCATACATTAGAGGATTTACCTAATAATTAATTACAGGATTCTATGGCATTGATCCAAGTACCATGAACATCGAATTAAATAAAATTTAAGAATAGAAATTAAAGTGGAACAGAAATAGTCTTGGAACACAAAATTCTATCGCGGTGTGTTGCATTAATTAAATAAATGAAAAAGAGGCGGGTAACACATGAGGATGAGCATAAAAGGCATGATATTAAGTAAGCACTTAAAATCTCTGAGCTTGGGGTTTTAGGACCCGGTTGGTTGTTTTTAACATGATATCGGAGAACTTTGTTTGGTAGAGGTTTTGGAGTTCGAGACCTCTTTGTATTTATTTCCCATTTGTTGATTTGAAAGTCGTGGAGGGCTTTTGTTTGGTTGTTGACACATTTCCGCGTCAAATTAGAGGCACACGTTAGAATGACCTTAAGGCATGATATTGCATATTAAACACAAATCCAAGAAGCTCGAGTTTTAGGAGAGTTGGTTGTTTTTTAACGTGTTATCGGAAGCTTGATGCCAATAGGGTCTTGGGTTTTAGACCTCTCTACGTATTTTTCCCCATTTGTTGATTTGAAAGTTCGCAGGCTGTTTGATTTGTTTGACTGTGGCATTGTGGGTATGAAGTTGCATTTGAGAGAGGGTGTTAAAAAACATGATATTCATATTAAACACTGTTAAAAAGAAAAAAATAACTCTTTTTTAAAATTGTTCTCAATAATAGTTTTCAAAAGCAGGAAACAAACATGTTTTAACTTTTCCTTTTTATTTTTATTTTTTATCATGTCATGAGGTGTTTTAAGCGGGTCCGTGCATACACAAAATACACATTTAAGTCATCTGCTTCATTTCGGTAGTGCCATTCGAGCAGGAATGGGCCACAAAGACGGTAAAACTCAACCATAGAACACAACTACATTCGTTTTTGGTTTTTGTAATCAATTAACTTTTCCCTCAACTATATAGAAATATATATGGAAATGAATGAGTGGTTTTTATATTTTAATTAATTACATGGAAAACAAAGTGAAATAAGGGTTATTCCCATGGAAGAGAAAAAGGATTATAGTGGAATTCATTGCATATACCTATTATTGAGTTTGGATGTTTAATTAAGCTATTTGTTCGAGTAAACAGTTTAATTAAACACTTATTTTATAAAAACTTATTAGATGAGAGCTTATGTCATAAGTACTTTATTCAATAAGTTATTTATGTTTTGATGCATATTTTAAAAAGAGCTTATATATTATTTTAAGGTGTTTGGATGTATTACTACACAAACACTTATAACAGTTAAAATTGAAGTGTTTGAATAAATAAGCACTTGTCATAATTTTCAAAAATTTTATCTACTTTTACATGATTTTTCAGAATTTATTTTATATTTTTAGAAAATTTTCCTATTTTGTACATAAAATTGCACAAAATTTTAATTATTTTTACATAATTTTTCAAGATTTCTTTTTTATTTTTTTT
Organism: Tetrastigma voinierianum; assembly: GCA_016808115.1. Taxonomy (NCBI): domain Eukaryota; kingdom Viridiplantae; phylum Streptophyta; class Magnoliopsida; order Vitales; family Vitaceae; genus Tetrastigma; species Tetrastigma voinierianum. The sequence goes on from JAEQBH010007569.1 coordinate 3,834, forward strand.
TACAAAAATTTTAAGTAATGACATTTTTTGTTATTAAGATGATCGATTATTAGGCTTCTGTATAAGTTTTTTTAAGATTTTTTTGATAAGCTTCCCCTTGAAGCTTATTGAAATAAGTTAAAATGAGCTTATAAGGGGGGTCATAAGCTATTTTTATAAGCTATTCAAAACATCTATAATTTTGATAAAAAATACTTATGTGAGAAAAATAAACTCATATAAACTGTAAATAAGCTCTTTCAAACGCACCCTTAGTAAAATTTGGAAGGACCCCAAGCAGCAAGGGCTGAACCCTCAGTGACACATTGGTTGGTTTGAGACTTTAACATGACTTTCTACTTGGTTCTTGGCGCACTTCTAAGACAACTTCTCAAATTTTCTTATATTTGATTGGATCCATTGGGCAATCCTATTTGAAAGTTTCAAGCATGTCCCGATTGTTCATAATAGTGAGTTAAAGATTGAAATCTTGGCCCAAAGGCTTGTATCGTGTCTATGTGGCCTCTGATGGAGACAGTGGCGACCACCGTTGGTTACGCAAACGCAAGGGCTCCAAGGCTTAAGCCTTAATTTGGCACTCTTTGGATGATTTGCAATTGTCATAAGTTAGTGTCATTTTCCATGGTTGTCATTTTCAAAGGGTTGTCATTTTCCAAGAGTCTTTTAATAGGATGCAGAAATTCAGTCGAAGTTGTTAGTTTGAGAGTTCGTTTACTAACCCAGATGGTAGTTAAGTAATCGTCCTAGAATCCACCCCTATATATATGGTTGTATTCAGTCTCCATGAAGGAATGAATGAAGAACATAATTTGCCAGCAAAAACAAGTCTTTGTGTGATGTAAAAATCCCTATGGTGTGATCTTATAGAGTTAAGGAGTGATTAGGGTTATTTGTCTCTTTGTGTGATCTGAGGCGCAGTGTGAAGCGCAGGAGTTAGGAGTGATTCCTAGAGTTATGTCAATCCTACTCTATTATTCTAGAATTTTCCTTTTGGTCCTGCATCACCTCCTTATCCTAAGAAGAATGCTATTGCTATATTGAGTGACAGACAACTCATCTTGGCATAAATCATGGTGGATCCCTTCTATTTCAAATGTCTCTATTGTGTCTTTTGTATCAAAACAAGTTTCCCTTGTTGCTTCCCAAATTTCTTCCATCTCATAGGGTGTAGCCACGAATCGCACATCTTCTTTCATGGGACGAGGGCCCGAGGCAGTGCACTAGTGAGGCCTTCATCCTTCCCTCTACCATATGAACATCATGACTGCACAGGACCGCTGAGAATGGTTTGCCTATTTAATTTGTGTCCAATACTGAGAAGAGCAGCACCATCTGATCCTCCATTGCTACTTAGAATGAGTTCTTGAGTAGAGTGACTTCTGGTCAAGTCCTTCTTGGCAGGCCTTGTATTTAGTGAGACAGTTGAATGGTTCATAATAAACTCTAATGACATGAAGAAATTTGAGGGAGGAGAAAAAAACACTTCTTTTAATTTTTCTCACTACCGGAACTGAATATATCGATATTTGTATACAAATGACTAAGGTCATCTGCCTTGAAAAAGGAAACCTAATCCTAGATTTCAAGAAAAATCTAATATAATCTTAAATAAAGCCAAAGGAAACAATTGTGTATAGGACAGCTGAGTGACTGGTGGTACATCCGTGTTGTACAGCCAGTCATACAGCTGTGCAGGTACAGCTGTACCTTTTGGATCTCCACAAACCATTCACTATCTTTTTAAGAAGTGAACTTTCAAATTAGCAGGCACAACAGTTCCACAACATAAGACTAGAGTTTACTCAATTTGAACACTTAAGGGAGCTAGATCATACTTGTCAAGGCTTCGGAGGTACTTGTCATATATCAGAAAATGAAGTCGGTGGCCTGAAGAACTAGTCAGTGCTTCAAAAAGATTGTGAACAGTAATTATATCCGCTACAGCAGCACAAGCAGGAATATTCGTGCAAGAAACTTCTGGTCCAGCAGTTTTCTCTTCATCAACCTGATGGTAGAGATAAAATGGATAAGTGTAATTTATTCATTTACCAGTTCTGTTGATATAATAGGAAGATCATTACAGTCTCCCTACATACTCATATTATCATTAAAAGACAGAAGATGATAACGAAAAAGCAAACCTGAACAGCCGTTTTTTGTGGAACTTGAATAAAACAGAGACCAGCCATCTTCATCCTCAGTTGTTGATTACTGCCAGAAGTAGTTTCCTATGATTGAATGCAAATTAAGATGTCCATTCCAATTCCAAAATGGTAGTTGTTGAAAAATCTAACTACTAATGCTGAATAAAAAAATCACGAAAATAATCTTCATTCTATAAGAAACTGCAAATATATATAAACTAAAGAGTGAATGGACAAGTGATATAATTCCTCACTTTGAGTCAGTGATTCACTTTCAGCATCAGGGCCTCATTGGCATCACGTCATATGACAAACACCGCGGAGACTCCTTTTTACTCAAACAATGTGATTAAGCTAGACGGGTTGGAAGAGAGTGCTAGATGATATGAGCAGAACTCCAAAAGTTCTTGGCATAACTCGAAGGTTGCTTGACACTCTCTGGTAGCTCTGTCTCAAAACATTTGTTTATGAAATTCTTGATAGGATTGAAAGTTCCCATTGAGACCGTTTTTATAAGGAGGGAAAAATGCATTCCCAAAGCAAACACCCTTATACAGTGCTTCAAATAAATGAACAAATTTCCCTTTTTTCACATATCAAAGATTCAGTGGCAGGAATCATGCTCTATATTAGCACTAAAGTATACAATAACTACTTTCGGCTCTTTAACACCAAAAACAATTTTGGGAATCAAAGTATGATGTATTCCCAAGCTTGATCTGTGATATTCACTATGCATACAAAGAATCTCAAATGTTGATATTTTATTCTGATTAATATTAGTATCATACTCATTGCATATATATCTTCTACTGGTTCCTTTGATCCTATTTTGGGCCTTTGCTAAAAATTTCAACATAGACATTCTGATTTATGAAAACTGGCGGGATTCAGAATGACCAGATTATCTTTGCTCAATAAGGGCTCTTCTAGGAAAGCGATGTGGGAGATTTTCATCAGAGCAGTCTCTTTAGGCCCGGGTGACAAACGGGGACTGAGGAGAGAATGAGGTATTGTGGGACTTTGGAAGGCCATCAAGAATGGGCAAACAAAGTTTGGAAAAGAGATAGCACGGAGTAGTGTTTAGAAAGATGATGATGCAGATTACTTGAACTCGAACCTATTCTAACCTTTTTTCTTATTGATCACTGGAAAGTGATGCAACCAAATTTTAATGAGCAAAAATAAACAAATATAAGCAGAAAGAAAACCCCTTGAAGTCTACAAAAGGAGTAAACAAAGGAAAGTGTAAGCCCTAAACAAAAAGAAGTAGAGAGCACAAACCGCCCACAACCAAGTTAGCTCCTAGAAATTGACCTATACACACTCATAAGGGATGTAACAATAGAAATATCCACACTTGGAATAATTGTTGCCCAATACAAAAGAGAGCTAGAGATACAACATTTCAATCTGCTGAAAGAAAAAGCTTCTTCTTCAAACACAATTATATTCCTTTCTTTCCAAATCTCCCAAAAGATGGTGAGAGGGGTTGCCCAGCACAAATTTTTGACGTTCTTCTTCACGGGGATTTGACCCCAACTGTAAATTAGATCTTTTACCGCATAGGGATAGGACAGCCGACTCACAACTGCGAGATGAGGTTAACCCAAGTCCCAAATTGAGTGGGTAGTGGATTAAAATATGATCTAACCCTTCCCTCTTCTTTTCTAAAGGGACATCCACAACGCTATTGGTAATCCCTCTTCTTTAACTATTGCATTGTTAATACTTTTCCCCACCAGGCTTCCCAGGAAAAAAAACTCACTTTAGTGGGCACATAGGGGTTCCATATAATATTGTTGGGGGCTTTCCGGGGGGGGACCTCCATCAGGCTGCAATACCCTTTCACTGAGAACTGACCATTCTTATTCCCTTTCCACACTATTCTGTCCTTTTTCCGCAGGATAATAAGTTTATTATTGGTCAACCCAATAAAATTCTGAACTTGCTCCAACTCTCAGTCATTAAAGGCTCTTGAAAATCTCGGATTCCAAGCTCCATTCTCTCCTGAAGACTCCCACACCTTACCCCTTTTTGTCCTTGCAATATTGTAAAGAGTAGGGAAGGAGGCACAAAGGGACACCCCCCCACACCAGACATCCTCCCAGAATCTGATTCTCTTTCCTTCTGCAAGTTCGAAAACGCAGTCTTGTTTTAACTTTGCAGCTTCTACATTTATACCTTTCCACAAACCTAAACCAGCATTGCCCCTAGGGGTTCTCGAAAACCAACCCCCTTCCTCAGTCCCCTACTTCAAACTGATAATATTTTTCCAAGCCGAGTTATCCTCTTCACCAAGCCTCCAGACCCATTTACTTAACAAAGCTTTGTTCATGAGAACTAGGCTTCTAATGCCCACAAACCCCCTTCGCTGCTTAGCGGACACACCAGTGTCAGTGGATCTTCCCCTCACGAGCATTGCTCCTAAAGGAAATCCTTTGAATTTTTCAAGTCTAAGAACTCACACCCCTAGGCATCCGAGAAGGAGGGACGTAGGTAAATTAGCGAGTTTGATAGTGTGCTCCTAGTGAGCCTTCCCCACTTTTGAGATGTCTTTGCCTTTTTCCATTGCTAGCTTTCCACTAGGTAGCTTAATTGTGCGAGTGGATAGATACGTGAGTCGTTGGAGCCTTATTTTCACAAGATATAATGATTATGAGGGAAAAAGTAATTCGATTCAGAAGATTTCAAGGGAATGCATTAAGAAAGGACGAGGCGAATGTATTGTCTTGATGGGTCTCAATGAAAGGCTTCTTCCCTATTAAGTTCTTTCACTCCTTCCTCACTCAATGCAATGTTAGAGGGTTTTCTTCAAGCATTATCTGGAATCCTTGGGTCAAAAGAAGGCAGTTTTTTGCATGGAAAGCCACTTTGAGGAGAATTCTAACTCTAGATCAACTAAAAGGAGGGGTTGGTCTCTACCAAGAGGGTGTTTTTTGTGCAAAGTAGAAGAGACATCTGCAAGTCGGGTACTTCTTCATTGGACCAAGGCAAGCATGATTAGACGGTTCTTTTTGCTCTAATTAGTGAGCAGTAGGTTATACCCTTTTTTATCAATGAAACCTTACCCAACTGGAGTGATTTCTCTATTAGGAAGAAAAGAAAGAAAAGGCGTGGAACGCAGCCCCTCTACAGTTATTCTGAACTTTATAGAAGGAAAAAAATGGAAGAGCCTTTGAAGAAATCGATTTTGTGGACCAAGTTATTTTGTGGCCCTTCTTGTACATGTTTTTGGGTTGGGTTAGAGTCCATGAAGGCTTTCAGCCATAGTCCTTATTTGATTTCATTGATTGGTTGGGATATAAGTAAGGATACTATTTTGTGGTCTTGTTTGGTTGGGGTGTAAGTAACTTGGTGTTGGGAGAAAATGACTGTTAGGGTGTTCTCTTAGTGAAATGGAGAAAGAGATTGCGAAATCAGCGCAAAAACATGCTGAAGGGGTGAACATTATCGATGGCATTCTCGAAGGGCTTTTTGTTACTTATTCAAGAATGGAGTCGGGCATCTCACTTTGGATGGGGCCTGATAAGATTCTGTCGTTTCCACTAAGAGGATTTGTTCATCTCCAGCTCAATTTTTTTATATTCTGATATTCATTCCGATTACTGGTTGTTGGCTCTCAGTCTTATAGTCAGGGGTCTCTTTACCCACGAAGTATAGTCAAGGGAACCACAAGTTTTGATTCCATATACCGGGTTTTATAGAAGTTGTTAAGGAGTCATGGGATACTTCTTTTCTAGGGTCCAATGTATTCAAGCTAGCAAAAAATATTCAAGTGTTTAGACAAAAAGTTAAAGCTTGGAATAAGCTAGAGGTAGGAAATGTAGAAGAAAATATAAAGCAAATCAAGAAATTTTTTGATGATGTACAAGGTTTTATTAATGATAGTTACCTCTAATATTTCCCTCCAAAAGGAGAATATGCTTATCTATCTCAAAAGCTGAGTCACTTATTGAAATTAGAGGAGATCAAATGGGCTAAAAAATCAAGGTTTAGTCACCTCAAAATCGCATTGAATTAATTACTATCAATATGTGCATCCATCTATTAGCTTCTCGATTCTATTCTATACTACTGTACAAGGGTTGCAACACAAAAATAGTCTATAACACGAATCAATCATGCAGGACAAAGAGAACAATACCAACGCCGATGGAGATTAAAGGCAACTCCAAAGTAATTATAGACTGCTATAAAAAAAATTTACCTAATGGAGGATATTTGGAAACTAAAGAGAATTTAAACATTCCCAAATATAGACATATTTATAGGGAAGCAAATAGAACAACAAATGGTTTTATCTAAGAAGGCATTGCAAATGTTGATGCTAATATTTGGTGACAAACTTTCCCAAAGATCTTATAAAATTTGGTTTTGAAGATTATAATTTAATATAATTTGTAAGTTTCTCGTCCATAGTTTCGCTTTCATTAAAAAAATAAAAAAGTAACGCAGGTGTTGTTTGTGTTTTCCTTTTTCTTAATCGCCTTTGCTTTACATACATCGTGTATACTTTCTCAGGTGTAGCTGTTTTTGGCTTTCTTGATACAATTGCTCTTACATATAAGGAAAAAAAAATCCCTGTTGCATCTATGGTGTTCTGTCTGAGGTTTATGCGAGTTGTTGCATATAACCATACACCAGTACTTAGTTAGTCTCGACTGAAGCAGCTGCTATGATTATAAAATCCTCGGTTTTTAGTCACAGTATCTAGCCAAAGAAGGTTTGTTGGTTACAAATTGGTGATCGTATCACCTCACAACCACATTGAATTAATCTCTATCAATTCATGCATTCATCCAGATCTTCTGAATTCTGGGGTTGCAACACAAAACTAGTCTATAACACGAATCGATCAAACAGGACAAAGAGAACAATACAACATAATGGATGATAGGAGAAGGCATCCTATATATATGTATAACCCTAGCATTCCATCAAAAGATTCAGAGATTGATGTAAAAATCAATAATCGACGATCATTCAGCGGACAAGGTGAAAACGATGAAAAAAAGGGAATTACTTGGAACAGCGGCGGCAGCGGAATTGGCGCGGAAAAGGCAAGCAATGAGTTGATTGGAGGTGTCGCCATCGGATGAATTTAAGAGCTTGGATGAACATTTACTGGAGCGGTTCAACAATGCTTTCAATGAGCGGTGTTGGCTGCCGAAGATGATGTCCAGCGCCCCAGTCTTGTTCTCCTTCTCCTTCTCCTTCTCCGTTAGCCATGACATTGTCTCGTCTGCAAATTCACAGTTTTCTTCTTTCTGGTTTGTGATATTTGGTTTGGTTTTGGTTTGGTTGTTCCTCACGTTGGTCACGAGATCTCAAGTTTAACGATCCGCGGCAATCGCGGTCGCGTTTAGCCGATCAATGGGGGATTCTCGCATGCGGCGTGCATTTCGCTGTGCTTATTGGAATAAACGGAGAAAGTAGAACGGTGTCGTTTTAACCCAGGGAAATTTTTTTCCGAAGCTCACGTAAGTTGCAAAATACCAATGTTTTAAAAACCGGATCAATTACTGAACTATAAAAGTTACTGGTTCACAGTTTAGGTGTCGAACAGATGGTCGAACAGGATTAAACTAGGATCGGAAAGGTCATCGATCAATGGTCCAATCGATCGAACATGCCGGTGCATGCAGTTTTAAGACAACACATAAAACTACTTTATAGCCTTAAGGGTGTGTTTGTTTTATAGTTTTAAAACCGTTTTTGTTTTGAAAAATAAGAAAAATATAGAGAACACATTTGATTTTCATTTTTGTTCAGAAAAACACATAAAACATTATATTCAAAAGAATAAGGACTTATTTAGTTTTTTTTTTTTAAATGTTTTTAGGCAGTGTTTTAAAACATATGGGCAAGTGAATGTTCTCTTAAAAGTTTATTGTTTTATAATTTGATGGTTTATGTGATGTCCCAGCCCGACATCCGTGTGGGGAACATGTGTCACAAATGCAGAGCACCAACTTCGTTAACACATTATTCTAAACAGTATCTTGAAAATATAAACTTATAAAAAAAATATATAAATTATCATATTACAAAATAATATCATACCCCACCATTGGAATGATCAACATATTCAATTGGGTTATATACAAAACTTTTCATTGTTTTCAAAAATATATGCACATCATCTGAAAATAAACTAAAACATCATTGATAGACACCTAATGTTGTGTTGACCTTTGCTAATGTGGGACATCCTTTACTATCACCGCCCCCTCGATACCTACACAGATAAAAACTTGTGCTAAGCTTTATAGCTTAGTGGGGATCCATAAATATGTATGACTATTATAACGATCATCACAAACACATGTACAAATGCATCAAACTATACATATACATATACATTTAACCATATATGACACAATACTACAACCACTTATCACTAACATTTCAACATAAGGTAATAAATCATAACAATTTCACTAATTGATTTATTTGCATATTCATGACATTCATTAATCTTTAGCCTTATGAGTTATATTTCATGTATTATATCATGTCATTTATAATTTTATTACATTTTTCATTTCATGTAATTTCCATGTTTTATGCCTTTTATAAACATTACAAAATTTTCATCTCATCTTATGTCATGCCTATATATTCCAAAGAAGTGGATCATGTGGGACGGAACTGTATGTACTCAAAGGTACTATCACGGTACAAAACGATTATCTTGTATTGTATTGTACGACCCAAACGGGGTCATTGTAATGAAGCCTAAGCGGGATCCGTGTCATCGACCATGGGGGTCACTCACGTTTTGTAAACTGTATGTTGCAACATTGTTATCCCTATAGGCATGCCTATCTATCCAACTATCAAGTCATAAGCAGACAATCTGTTTTATTATGTTTCCTTAACAATCTTATAAACATAAAAAACACATATCCCATATGTATGAATAATTACTGATATCCTGCATACATATGAGATATTCACTGTTACTTATTCTCTTGAACATGTAAGATAGTTTCACACATTTCTTATGATTATTTGACTGTATTATGTGCTTCTTCATATAACAAAAATACATATACTCTTCTTCACACGATCAGAGTTCATATCCTTTCGTATCATAATCATCTCGATATATTTATCCTATATCATGTAACATTAATTCATATAACTTTTATACAATTTTCATTATTACATACTCATAACTTGGAACATATCTCTTTTTATTGGTCTTATATAATCATTTAAGAGACATCTAAGTGTCTCAGGGTCACAAAGGAGAAGACAAATGAGTCTTCTCACAAACAGGGGTTCATTGCATCGAACCTTAACTGACTGAAAACAAAGCTCTCATTTGATGAATTTTCTAGGTACAATGGGGTCCAAATTTGATTACACTTCCTTCATGGAAGTTGTTATCCTAGAAGTCTAGTTTACCTAGAAATTAGAATCACTGCATTTTGGATCACCAAAACTCAAGGTATGACACAAACATCAAGACTAGTATGATTGGTCGGGCCAAACTAGGGACTGAACTTTGGACCTAAATTCAGGGGTCTTATGCCAATAATCAAACCTTGAGGTCCTCAACACATTTGCTGCTAAGGGACATAGGATTCTCCTCAAATTAGAATCACCCAATTCGGAGGTCTTTAGACGAGATATGGTCATCTTTCCTTAGGGTTTGGGAGAAGACCCAATGACATCTCCCCTTATCAACCCTACTTCTCTTTACACCAATTTCTTCCTCATTTGAAGAACCCAACAAACAACAAATACCAAGCAATTCAAAATATACAACAAACCCAACAATATTGGAAATCACTTACTCTTCTTAAACAATTTCATCTATGTCCTTAACTATTAAATTACCATATTACCCCTTAGTCTTTTTAATAATTCCAATTATGCCCTTCTTCTCTAATTAGTTTAATTACCCAAAACATATATTTAGCTTTAATTACCCTTAATCATAGCGTAAACTACTAGGGCTTAATTTGGGGTGTTACAATCCCCCCCCTTAAAAGAATTTCGTCATCGAAATTAATACATGAATTGAATAGTTGAGGATATTGTACTCGCATTGTTGCTTATGGCTCCCAAGTAGCTTCCTCCCTGCCATGATATTGCTAGAGCACTTTTACCAATGGTACCTGCTTATTCCACAACTGTTTCACTTATCGAGCTAATATAGCTTTTGGCTTCTCATCATAGGAATAATCTTGATCATTTGCACCTCTTGCATGGGCAGGATATGCGATTCATCTGATTGATATCTTTGCAGCATAGACACATGAAATACGTCATGCAATTTGGCTAACTCTAGGGGGAGAGCCAAACGATATGCCACTGGTTCGATTCTCTCCAAAACCTCATATGGGCGATGAATGGAGCTACGACTTCCTTTCTTTCAAATTAGAGGAGTACTTTTGTCCATGGTGATATATTTAAAGACCTTTTCTCGACTTCTTATATTCAATATCTTTCCTCTTCAAATCGGCATATGACTTTTGTCGATCAACGCAACTTCTTAACCTTTCTTGAATAACTTTGAACTTTCTCTTACGTATATTTTACTATGTTTGGACTTGTAACACTCAAATTATACCACACAGTTTATAACATGTTGAGGGTGTAATACAAGTTAAAATTTAAAGTTTTCGGGAATAATAATGCTAAAAATAAAATAAGCAAAACCCGAAATTTATCTAAGGGTCAAGGGTAAATTAGTAATTTACCAACTAAGGACCCAAATGTCATAAGATCATAAGACTATATGCCCATTTGATCACGATGAGAAAAGTCATTTGCCAAACATTAGCCATGTAAGTGGATAAGACCACATTTGGTGCACAATTTGAAGCGATTGTCCCATTTGAGCTAGGTCACGTTTGAGAGAGAAAGAGGAGAAGAAAAGAAGAAGAAGAAGAAGAAGTGGAAAGAAGAAGAAGAGGAATAAGAAGGAGAAGCCTTTAAGGTATGGATACTAGTTTGAATCCTTGTCTATGTAAGGATTTGTATGGATCTTTGATGGAATTGTGTTTTAGGTTTGGGTTTTTCCTATTTGTTGGTTATGAATTCTCCTACCTCCAACAATGAAGTTGATTGGTTTAGTTTAGTTTTGGGGGTTGCTCTAAGTTGTTATATGATTGTTTGGTTTAGGTTTGTGCAGGTCTCAATGGAGGAAAATTTTGTATAGAGAAAATGATGATGGATTTTTAAGGAATGTTATCCTTTTTTTAAAACCCATGTTTTTGTTTTGATCATAACATGGTCATCACTCATCCAAATTGAGTGATTCAAAATTATGGGTAAACTAGACTTCTAGGATAACAAATCTCCTTGAAATAGGTGTCTTCAAATTTGGACCCCATTGGACCCAAAATTTGTCTAAAGGGAGTTATGTTGTAATAAATATTTGATAGTATACGAAAATACATGAAAATGCAAGATAAAAAGTAAATGATCATAAATATCGCATATGATTGCTCGGATAACAATACTTATTCGGGGATATGAGATATGTACTGAAAATGAAATAAAAATGGATTGCCTACTTAGAACCTGGTAAGGGGATAGATAGGCATGCCTATTAGGGATAAAAGTCTACAGCATACTGATCAGTTGGCCCCGTTAGGGTCATTACAGCACCTTTGGGTCCTTATAGAGGTCATTGTCTCGTATAATGATAACGTCTTCGGGCCCTTATAGTTCATTGTCTTGTACAATGATAACAGCGCCTTCGGGCCCTTATAGTTCATTGTCGCGTACAATGATAACAACACCTTCGGGTCCTTATAGTTTCCCGTATCCACTTCTAAGGTATATGCAGACATGAAACATAAAAACAAATAACAAGAATATGCAAATGATTTGAATATGATAAATGACATGATATAAATGATATGAGAAACATAATACTGCTATGTGATGACAAGCACACTATGACAAGAACAAGAAGCAAAGTGTAAAATGACACAAAATGTATATGAACGATGATAAGAAATGAAACATAATATGATAAGTAAGTATGAGATATGTATAAGCATGTGTAAATGATATGTATGAAATATGTATAAGCATGTGTATAAGTATATGATATGTTAGATGTATATGCATGTCTAAAGTGTGATGATCCTTATTAGAGTGTCCACGGTATTCCACTAAGCTGCATAAACTTATGGGTGTTTCATCAGGTAGTTACGAGAAAGAAGGAAATAGAAGCGAGGGACCGATCCGCGTGCAATCAAGGTCAATGCAACACTAGGTTCCCACTAAAGACCTTTTTGGTCTATTTTGTATATGTCTTTGTTTTTGTAAGCAAAGTAGAGTTTGTATATGTTGAACACTCCCATTTACGGAGTTTGAATATATTTTGTATGCCGCTGCTACATAATATATTTCAAGTTAAATGTTTAACAGTATATGGATGAACAAGTTTATTGTAAACAAGAAAAAAATAATAATAATAAGACACCCTCGCCTGACACCAAGTGTTGGGTTGGGGGCGTCTCAGGACCAATCACTTTATACTCATTCAATTATGTCCAACATACAAGAGTTCTACATTTCCAGCCATATAAAGCCTCATATGGTGCCATGCCAATGCTTGATTGATAACTATTGTTATAAGTAAGGAATTCCATCGACAGACCAACCACCCCATCTGACTTCTAGGAAGATTCATAACACAACCCATAACATATCTTCCACCCACAGATCTTCGGACTATCCATGCATCTGCGGGGAAAAGTTGTACTAAATTGAGCTTAATTGCAATCTTGTATAAGTCCTTCCCAGAAAATCGTGATGTAAATCACCAGGTCTTAGTACGACACAATTGACAACGAAACACCATGCAATCGGACAATCTCATCCACATATAGCTCAACTGGTCGATCTATAGAATGATCAATCTTGGTAGTACTCTAAATGGGCCGACTTTGTGAGCCTATCAACTATCACCCATACAGAATCATGCTTCCTTTACGGAAGGGGAAGTCTAGTCACAAAATCCATGGCAATACTATCCCATTTCCATTGCGGCATTGGAATGGGATTTAACAGACCGGATGGTACTTGGTGTTCAGCTTTACTTGATGACACGTCAAACATTTGGACACATAGTCCGTCACATCCCTTTTCATTCCTTTCCACCAATAACACTGCTTCAAATCCTGGTACATCTTGTTACCTCCAAGATGCATATTGATGCATACTACTTAGTATGACCATATAACAACTTTTTCTTCAGCTCTTTATCAGTTGGCACACATAATCTATTTTGGAAATACAAACTTCCATTTCTTTTACTCAAAAATCAGTCTTATCACTATCTCTAACCAATTGTACATTTTTCAACAACTCTTCATCATTTTTCTGAGCATCTATAATCATTTGCTTTAAACAGGCTGCGCTTTTAATTGAGCTGTACGCTCCATCAAATATATTTTCCATTATTTCGCGTCGTAATAACAAAGCATCATTGCCTTTCTGCCAGGCATCACGCTGCGCATTAGCTTTTCCGGGGTGGTAGTCTGTTATGCAATCATAATCTTTGAACAACTCCAACCACCTCCGTTGTCCCAAATTAAGCTCCTTTTGCATTAACAAATACTTGAGACTTTTATGATCTGTATAAATTCTGTATCTTTCACCATATAAGTAGTGTCGCCATATCTTCAAAGCGAATACTACCGCAGCCAATTCCAAATCATGTGTAGGATAATTCTATTCATGTGGCTTCAACTACGGATGCATATGCCCTTTACTTTACCATTTGCATTAACACATAACGAGCCAATTCTTGAAGCATCACTATCACGAGGTATGCTCTTTACCCGGGTAGAACGCGTCAATATTGGTGCTTCAGTAACATTTCCTTCAAGCGCAAAACTATCTTGACTATCACATCCACTCAGAGCTATACTTATTTCAGGTAATTTGGTGAGTGGAGAAGCTATGATAGAGAATCCCTTCACAAATCTTCTATAATTTCTTGCTAAGCCTAAGAAACTTCTCACTTCAGTCACATTTCAGGGCGGTTTCCAATTCACCACAACTTCAATCTTAGCAGGATCAATACTTATACCCTTTGTAGACACAATATGACCTAGGAATGAAACTTCATTTATCCAAAAATTGCACTTGCTAAGCTTGGCATACAACTTCTTCTCTCACCGAAGTCTGTAGAACTATTATTAGGAAGTGCTCATGCTACGCTCATCTACGGAATATACCCAATATATCATCAATAAATACCACCATAAACTGGCGATTAAATAGAATTGAAACACCCTATTCATCAAATCCATGAATGTCATCGATGCATTAGTCAACCCAAATGACATTACTAAAAACTCATAATGGCCATATCGGGTCCTAAATGATGTCTTCGACGTAATAGACGCATCTTTTACTACATAACCGATAGTACTTACACGATCGCGAGTCTATCTTAGAGAAGGCACACACTCCTTTCAAGTATCGAATGAATCTTGATTCTTGTGGCGGGTGCTTGTTTTCCGCATCACCTTATTGATCTAGATAATCAATGCACATCCGTAGGTGCCATCTTTCTTTTTCACGAACAAAACAGGCGCACCCCAGGGATTCTTTTTCACGAACAAAACAGGCGCACCCTAGGGAGAAACACTAGGTCGGAACAACCCTTTATCCAGAAGCTCTTGTAGTTGAATCTTTATCTCTTCCAACTTAGTTGGAGTCATCCTGTAAGATGCCCTAGAAATAGGAGCTGCTCCCGGTAAAATCTCGATAGATAAATCCACCTCTCTTTTTCCGTGGAATCACTGCAGTGCTCTTGAGCCATCGGAAATTCTCACTACCAAAATATTTTCCAATTCTGTTGACATTTTTTGGAGTCAAGCACCAAAACCAAAAAGGCCTCACATAGTGCACACCACCGAGAAATGGGTCGGGCTTGCATAGCTGAAATCACATTGGACAATGGGCTAGAACGAACACCATGTACTATCACTTCAGACTTATCAAAACATCTAAGCACTACTGTCTTTTTATCACAATCAATTATAGCCCGGTGTTTAGATAATCAATCAATTCCCAAAATTAAATCAAATTCACAAAATGATAGAGCAATTAAATCAACAGAAATTTCCCTATCATGAATAACTATAGGGCAATTCTTATACACTCTATTAACATTAACACTTTGCCCCAGGGGACTAGTTACATGCATATCATATAACAATCTCTCCACTAATGTTATCTTATCAAACACATGTAAAATGCATACATATGAATAGGTAGAACCAAGGTCAATCAATGCATGCATCTCAATATCATATAGAGAAAATATACCAGTAATCACTTCAAGAGCATCCTGATCCTCATGAGCCTTCATAGTATATGCTCGTACTGGGGCTGTAGGCATAGGACGATCCACTACCTCTGACAATGTACCTCCACGTCCTATATGCTGAATCGGGCCACCTTGACCCCTACCTCGATCTTGAGTCTAAGGTGGTGCAACATATCTCCCTCTGCCATTCCCTTGCAGGCTCCTATTATCCCCTAACTCTTTGGGACAATTCACCAAGAAATGGTCTGTGCTTCCACACCTGCAGCATTCTCCAGTCAATAATGTGTAAACACCTAAATGCCGTCTATGACAATGAGGGCACTCTAGGGTTTCTCCTTGTCCAGTTGAAGCACCTCTACCAGAACTAGGTGCCACATTAGGCCCTTGCCTTCTACCTCTTATAGTAGTGTCTGCTGATTAAGTTAGAGATTCCCTAGCTCTTTTCCTTGAGGAGGAAGAAGCTCCTCTTGAAAACTTCTTCTTTTGAAACCATTCTTTGCTACTTGCTTTAGATCTCTCCACCTTCATAGCAACTTGTACCAACTGATAAAAATTCACCTGTTGGAAAGAAGTCACAGGTGCTAAATATCTCTTGATAGATTCATTCAAACCATCCTCAAATTGTTTACACCGAAATGCTTAAGTGAGAACTGACTCTAAGAAACATACTTACACTTCAGATCATCCTAAAAATTCTTTTGATATAATAGCGATAGGCTTCTTTGTAAATTTAAAAATTGTACCATTTGGCCTCCTTATTTATATCGATGACATAATTTGCACAGGTCTCTTGGACAAAGAACTACCAAGGCATAGAGTCTAGAAACCTTGGACGCTTCAAGACAAGCTTCCACTAATCATAAGCCTCACTTTGTAAAAGCGAAACCGCACATGCTACTCTTTGCTTAGGAGGGCATCTCACCTCCTCTAATACCCTTTGAAGCCTTTCAAGCCAATGCTTGGCTTTATCGGAATCTTCAAAACTTGTCCCATGAAATTCTTCCACCCCATGTCTTCTCACCATATCTATTGGAGCTTTTAGGGTTGTCAACCACTCTAATACCTGAGTCATATCTTAAGATATCTTTACCAAGGCTTCCGTTGGCTCGTTAAGGACATTGATTTCATGCGGTCGGAGGGATCGGCGTGCTCCTTGTTCCCTTGGATTAATACTTTATTCTTCAGCGGTTGGGGATGGTATGTCCCTCTCGAAAATAAGACATCCATTAGGCCAACACATTACTTTACATATGCATTTCTATCTTATATATCTAGAGTCGCTTAAACTGGCTCGATACTAGTATGGCGTGACGGCACCCAGTGTCGATCAAGGTTTTACAAATGAGAACTATAAACTGTTAACTTACACATCATTATAAACAATCATCTTGAAAATATAAACTTTCAAAAAATATATATATATAAATTATCATATTACAAAAATAATATTATACCACCATTGGAGTGATCAACATATTCAATTACGTTATATACAAAACTTTTCATTATTTTAAAAAATATATGTACATCATCTGAAAATAAATCAAAACATCATTGATGGGTATCTAGCTGTGTTGGCCTTTATTGATGTGGGCGTCCTTATATCAGCCCCTCGATACCTGAGATAAATACGTCACTAAACTTGCATAGCTTAGTGGGGATCCATAAATATTGTGACGACCACTATAACGTCGTCACAAACACATGTACAAATGCATCTAACTATACATATACATATACATTTAACCATATATGACACAATACTTCAACCATTTATCACTAACATTTCAACATAAGGTAATAAATCATAGCAATTCTACTAATTGATTTATTTGCATATTCATGACATTCATTAATCTTTAGACTTATGATTTATGCTCCGTATTTTATATCCTTTCATTTATAATTTCATTTATTTCATTTCATGTAATTTTCCTGTTTTTTATACTTTTATAAACATTACAAATTTTCATCTCATCTTATGTCATGCTTATGCCTTAGCCCCGCGAGGCGGTTGAGGAAGCATCACATGGGACTGAGACTCTTTAACTTGCTTTTATAACATTGGTGGGCCCATTTCATATATAATTTCATAATGAAATAAAACTTGTAATATGACCACCGTAGCGGTGTTTAACTGTTCATGTACATACATTTCCCGAGTCCCATTTACTTATACTTACCTGAGTTTCACAATCTCGAAATATTATGTTACATTACAAATAGGTCGAAAACCTACATATGGTGTACTCCTAATGCTTTGTTAGCCACTGGCGAATGCGAATTCTTGGATATCTCTTGATACTCACGGATGGCAACATCTTTATTTAATAACTTAGTGGGAAGCAATAATCATATATGACCACATATGATGGTCCGCAATTCTGATATACATTAGGTATGTAGATTGAGAGCACTTGGGGCTTGTTTAGATCATATCTCCCTCATTCGAACTCGAAATCATGCATCGTTTCTTTTGTTTGATTCCCTAATCATTGAAGAATTCTTTGAAAAAATTTGAAAATTTTTATCAACCGGATCGACTGGTTGGAAACCCATTTCAAACCCGATTCAGCCGTTTAGGTTGAAGTTCATTGACCGAGCATGTTCAAATTCGAACGCAGGCTTGTTTTGGTCATATCTCCCTCATTTAAACTCGAAATCATGCACTGTTTCTTTTGTTGGATTTCTTAATCTTCAAGGGAACATTCTATCAATCTTAGAATTTTTCTCAATCGGATCGACCAGTTGGGAGGCTGGCATGCAGTAGGTTCGTCGAGACCCGACTAGTGGAGCACTATTTTTGTTGATTATGGGGCCCAAATCCTACTTGGTTTGGGACCATAAGCCCCAGATCAATTATAGGCATGGGTTGGGTCCAATTTTGGGACATTTTATGGGTTTCTTGCAACCCACCTTGGGTCCACTTGGATACTTGGTGGTTAAGGAAAGAAGTAAATGTGGCCAGCTATGGACCTTGGGAATAGAGGAGTGTTTATGGAGCTGGGGAAGTTCGAGACTGATTGGGGAGTTCCCGGGATTGAAGGTGCACAAAATGGAGTAAGTTCAAAGAGAAAAAAAGAAGAACAAAGAAGAACAAAAAACGTGAAGGAGAAGAAAAAAAAAGGAAAAAAAAAGAAGAAAAGAGGATAAAGAAAGAAAAAGAAAGAGAGATTCTCTAGATCTGGGTGGGCGTGGTCTCTATCATTTTGAAGAAGATTTCCGACATATTTGAAGGAGTGGATACCTGGTTTTGGAAGTAGAAAAGAAAGAAGGAAAAGGGGGAGGGGGGATAGCCGTGAATTCTACAGTTATGAAAGTTGTATGCTTACTCCATTTCTTTCTGACTTTGTCTTTGCCTTTGATGTTTGCCACCTCGTTTTAGAGCACTAGGCATCATTTGTGTGGAGTTCTCGGTCGGTCGGACTCGAAATTGTACTCAGGTTGTTTTGTTGGATTCTGAATGCGCGAGGAAGATTCTAAAGATTTATGCATACATGGTGTTTGGACTTTGATGTTTATGGTGCATTTGAGCTTGTTGACTTACCTCTTATGCAGTGCTTGGCTAAGGACCACAGGTAAGCACCTATTGTTTTTTTTAGTTGAGTGTTTATACATGTTAGATACTGAGTAGGTTGGTGTGATTCGAGTCATCTGTTTTTTAGCTAAATTGTTCGATTGATCTTTGACCCATATGATCCCATTTACCCTAATTAATTTAGTAGAGGCCAGAGTTCCATGCTTGGAAATTTTTCTCGCATGAGTACCTTCCCAATAAGTAACTGATCCCAGAACCGAGGAAATCTAGTTTTAAGTGGACAGTTTTCTGACGAGTCAATGAAGGTTTTTTTGTTCTTACTTGATTTTCCCGTAATAAATAAAAATAAAAAGTAAGTGCGACTCCAGACAAAGCGGATTCCTCACTAGGAGACGGATTTTCAAAACTAAAAAAATCCAACTCATTTTTCTATTAATAGCGAAGTCGCAGGCTGGAAGTGGATCGAATAAGTCCATAAATTGGCGACTCCGTTAGGGATTGAACCCAGAATCTCTGGTTTCATAAGAGGGTCAAGCTTGAACTTGAGTTGGGTATATTGGAGCATATGGTTCATTGACCAGTAGACTCTTAGGCTACACAAATGATTGATGATCACTTACTTGGTTGGTATTTGGCATACACTTGTTGTTTGTTTGTGCTTGTGTGTTCACGGTGGATTACAGCATGCTTGCTCATGGTTGATTGGTACCCTAGCTATATATGTTTCGATTCTGGCATAGATGGATTCGATCGTGTGTCAATTCTGTAGTAAACTTGCACTTTGCGCATGGTATTTCTTTGCATGGCTACCCTCTCTCTTGCATGACTGCTTGATTTGTTTGTGTTTGTGGGGCGCGCTTGTATCCCCTTGTTTCCGAATCACTAGTCTTAGTCGACTATTCCTCATAGATTGCTTGAGTTTCTTAGGAGTCATTCCCAATTGTTTGCCTTCGACCAAGATTTAGAAGTTTGGAGTAAGTTCTGGCGTGAGGGCTATCATCGATGTTTGGAAACCTTTGAATGGAGATGACGGATATCAGAGCAATGAAGACCTATATAGCCACGAGCTAAGAATATTTCATGGATACATGCATAGCCCGGTGTGTCATTTGATTGTTGGTTAGGATCTTAGGTTACGTATCTGTGCGGGTACAAATCATCTGGCTTTGGACTTGCCTTTCCCATTGTCAGCTTTTGGAGTCACATTCTCATGGTATCACCATGTTAGAATCTGTTCTGCTGTGAGGCATATATCAGTTTAGTTGTTGACATCACGTATCGGTTCATTCTCTGGGAGGATTTTAGTCATATCAAGCGATTTCGAGGTTGATAGTCCGCGAGGGTTGACATACCCTTTTCATTTTAAAGGATTGTTGATTGAGACCAACCTAGGTTCCCTAGCTTTGATCTGGATTGAAGGTAGACTTGTTAGAGGATCATATTCACACAGTCAGTTAGAGAAGATATCATATCATAGAGATATGGACCCTTAGTACGCTACGCATTGACCGGTTGGGTACGGGGACTCACCTGGAAGTACCATGGCCTCTCAGGATGCCATATTGGAACAGGACAAAGTTGATGGGCATCAGGCGACCATTACCAATTTGGGAGCACCCAGCATGACTCCTCACGCACCTCCACCGCCTACATCCCCAGACCTTTATAACGTGGGCTATATAGTTCCACCACCACCACCACCACCACTTGTTCAATCATTACAGTGCGAACATTTATCTTTACGGTTATTACAGACCACCACATTATGTAGTAGCCCTTGCACAGATTATTGATGACACCTAGTCCCGTATTGATAGGATTGAGTAGAGGATCAGGTCTCTGCATGTTTATGATGGAGTTATAGGTTGGGATGGATATGATGACTTTCCAGTGGTAGCCTTGCCAGTTGAGTTCCGCATGCCGGACATTGAGAGATACACGGGTATAGGGTGCCCCTGTATTCACTTGTAGTTATATAGTGTTGTTATGCACGGGCAAAGACTGGATGAGGCACAAATGATTATGTTATTCCCTCTGTCACTAAGTGGTGCCACTCAGCGTTGGTTTGCCTCATTGGACCCTTTGAGACGTGGGACATGGGCTGATTTGGGACACGAGTTTATCAGAGACAATATTCTTTTATCTTTGTAATGGGCGTATCCGGAAGTTAGAGCCCTCGAGGCGAGCTGATAGGTCGATCACTTCATTTATCTCTCGATGGAGGGAGAAGATAGCACATATTATAGATAGACCCTCAGAGCGCGATCATATCAGCATGATTATGCACAGCCTTCAGCCTCGATTTGCTAGGCATCTCATGGGCTTTCCATAGACAGACTTTGTATCATCGGTTCAGGCCCTCTATGGCATTGAGGAAGGCATAGCTAGAGGATTATGGGCAGACTCTTCCTCGAATTCAAAGGAAGAAGCCGGGGTTGAGCCCCACAATCATCGGATATTGATGCTGTTAATTTTTTTTGTCAGGCCACGGAGTTTCACATTGGCCACCAGCTCATAGACGGTTGCGAGATATTCCGCGCTAGATGGTCTGACTTGTAGTCGGTATGGGCAGTTAAATCTATAGGCCCGTGAGCGTGCTTATCTACATCCACCTCGGCTGGTATATCACACAAATACCTCAAGGCCACATATGGTACCATCGCCGTATAGAGCATCGCCTCCACTTAGGCCCGAGCTTGGCGGTTACATAGCTCGAGATGCCACTAAGTTAAGCATTTCGAGGGTGGGTTGAAGGGGTTTGATTGCTCCGCTCCACGGGCCGCCGCGCCCCATCTTGCAGCTCAGGATTGAGGACAAATCTTCTTTGTGCCTACCATTAGAGAAGCGGAGGCCATGATCTGGGGGCGGTTGTGCAGTAACAGACATACCATTCATGATTTGATTGATGATTGGTTGAATTAGGACACCTGCTCAGACTACGGACCCGCTCCCCTCAGCGCTAGAGGCTGTACCTCCGCCCCACGAGTGGTGTACATTCGGTTGAGTTTTCGGGAGATGAATATTCATGATGGGATGGGATCACGAGGCTCCTGATCCCGATCGGTTTATGCACGGCTTTCAGTTTTGGTGGATACACCTCGGCGACAAAATCCCTAGGCCATTCGGACTTATCGAGATGAGGTTCCAGACAGACTTCAATTTCATCATATACTTACGTATGTTAAGCCATGACACCTTGTTTGTTCTCGGAGGAGTATGGGCCTATTCACAGGGATGTTCAGATTGTTACATGAAGTGGGAGGGTAGCTAAGCCTCTACCCGTTGACAGGTCATTTTCTGGCACATCAGTTAGAGATGATGTTCAGAGAGAGGATGATGAGATTCTACGCCCTTCGATGCCCCACCTGACTCGTATATCCGTATGGAGCCTATTGGCCTCATCCATTACTCATAGAGATGCGTTGATTAGAGCACTTAGTCAGATCAAAGTTGACACTGCCACTACCCTTGAGGGGCTTATTCACTTTTCGGCGGTAGATAGAGCTACGCCCATTGCGTTTTGATGATTTTTATCGCTGAGAGGGGGTCATATCATGTTCGACCCTTATTCATTGATGTTTCTTGTTCAAGTCGTCGGGTGTCGTCTGTCTTACTAGACAACGTCTCCTCCCTGAAAGTCTGTCCATTAGTTACTGCCATTACACTTGGATTTTTGCCGACTAATTTTGGGCCTTCTTCATAGACTGTTAGAGCTTATGATGGGACTAAGAGGACAGTTATGGGCACACTCAATACACATGTCATGATTGGGCCAATCAGATACTTCATACTATTTAAGGTTTTGAAGATTTAGTCATCCTTTAACCTGCTTCTTGGCTGCCCTTGGATTCATGAGGTGGGTGCTATACCATATTCCCTTCATCATAAGTTGAAGTTCATACATGAGGGGCACATTATCCGTCACGGTTTGGCGGAGAATGTTGTACCTTAACCCACGAGCTTATGTTACATATCAGCCATAGTGAGGATGACCTACATTTGATCGGGTTTACTTTCTATGAGGTTTAGGTTGTCAGTTTAGAGGATGAAAGCAGAGACCTAGTGCCCATGTCTTTCAATTAGCACAACAACACCTTGATTCTTAGTATGATGAGAGGCATGTCTATATGCACGGCAGGGTTAGTCATTGCCGATAGGGACTCAGCGAGTTTACTTTTACAATTGATCATGACATACCCTATGGGTTAGGTTACACTCCTACAAAGGATAGTGCGTCATACGCATGTTGCGTCGGGACAAGGTGAGGGGTTACTTTGTTTGGGGTTCCATTCAGTATCCCCTCATCACAATATACCTTTAAGTTGAATGGCCCCTTTATTAGGATCGGGCGTGCACCACATAGAGTGCGATCATGCTTTAGAGCAGATGGGATCCAAGGCATTGACGAGGCCTTGAGACGGATGTGTTTTAGTTATGAGACCTCTGCGAGGCTTTTTGGTTCCATGATAGTTTGCACCCCGTCATCGGTCGAGCAAGTGTATGTTCTACGTAATGTTTCCCCAGGAGGTCCTTGGTATGACCTACATGGATTTGGGGGATGATACTAATGGAGTGACTCTTCCTGATACTTACATAGACGAGATGGACATGATTGGCATAGGCTGTATCCTTGATGGAGCCCCACACGAGCCCCATTATGCTTTTGACATGTTTGGAGTTTCTGCTATTGATTTTGAGGATGTAACACTTTATGATGCCTACACTGATGCAATGGACATGATAGACAGCCACGTGGATGCAGCCCACCTGAGCCATTTCCCATTTTTGATATGTTTGATATTTCATGCTAGAGATATAAATGATGATGATGGACTTGTTGCTCTTGATGTGTCTCATATCTTTGTTTACAATTTAGAGGAGCTTCAGGCTCCTATGGACCTACATCTTTCTTTTGACACTATGTCAGGGTTTGTCACATGCTTTGATGATATTTCTAATGGTAATAATGACATGAGTATTTTTAAGTGTTGCATGTATCTGTATTTTCCTTTAATTACACCACCAGCACCCACATCACATATATGATGTTGATGATGTGGGAACCTGATGACCATTGGGTGACGGTCAGTGTGATTATGACAAAGGGACGAGAAAAGAGTTACCGTACTAGTAGCGAGTTGATTTTGGGATTCGTCAGCCCGAGAAGGTGGGATTGGCTCTTCCCTAAGGTGTAAGGTTATTATATAATGCGCACTTAACTTGATTTGCAAATATAGGGAGAGTTTGAGGACAAGAATTAATGAAAAGGGAAAATTAAAAGGTCAAAAGGTGGTGAGACCAAATTGGTCTCACATTTTCAGAGAACAAAACGTAGAGTGAAGAAGGAGGAAGAAAAGAAGAAGAGAAGAAGAAGAAGAAGAGAAGAAAGGTATGGAAACTATGATTTTGGTAGGGAATTGTTTGTATGGATTTTTTTTATGGATTTTTGTATGGAAAAATCAAACCATAAACCCTTTTTTTTTAATGAATTTAGGTCTAAAAGAACCCTACTTGGTATATTGGTGGTGTTTTGGCGGTAGTTTTAGACTAGATTTGGAGTTGTTTTGGTTTGGTTTGTGGTTGATTGAGGGTTATATGGAAACTAAGTATGGATTCCCCAAATTTTTTAGACTTAGGAAACTCTTCTAACCCATTAATTGTGTAGGATGGGGTTAGCAAACCATAAGTCTTCCCCTATATGTGTTTTGGGAATTGTTTGGTTGTGTTTTGGACTTAGGTTGGTTGATTGTAATCCTCAATTAAGGAATATTTGTATTAAGGAAATATTGGGGTTTTAGGGGAGATGCTGTCAAAATTTCTCCAAAACCCATGTTTTTGTCTTGGTCATAATTTCTTCGATCTGGGCACTCTGTTTGGATGTTCTTGATCTGGAAAGACCTTTGAGTCTATAAATCCATCCATTATATGAAGCTTGATATTGGAACTCATATTAGGTCTAGAAATCATGAAACACAGTAGGCCTTGCTGGTTCTGCTCGTAGTCACTGTTCATGGGAAGCCTCCAACTTCGGACGATCATAATTTCTTCGTCCAAACTCCGTTTTGGATGTTCTTAGACTAAAGCCCTTTGAGTCTAAAATCCATCAATATATAGCTTGATAATATTGGAACTCATATTAGGTCCAGAAATCACGAAAAATAGTAGGCCCTGTTGGTTCTGCTCGTAGTCACTATTCATGGGAAGCCTCCAACTTCAGACGGTCATAATTTCTTTGTCTGAACTTCGTTTCGGATGTTCTTGGACTATATGGAAAGCCCTTTGAGTCTAGAATCCATCCATATATAGCTTGATGATATTGGAACTCATAGTAGGTTCAGAAATCACGAAAAATAGTAGGCCCTGTTGGTTTTCTTGCTCATGATCCCACTTGTTCATAGGAAGCCTTGACCCCGGACGGTCATAATTTCTTTGTCCGAACTCCGTTTCCGATGTTCTTAGACTCTATGGAAAGCTTTTTGAGTCTAGAATCCATCCATATATATTATGATGAAATTGGAATGATACTAAATAGTCCATAAGCATACATGGTAACCATAGTTATTCATGCATGTAATGAGATATGAAAAATGCAAAGATACGAATAAATGATTGTAAATAATCCATATGATCACCAGATGACAATAATTATTCGGGAATATAAGATATGTATTGAACATAAAATACACATGGATTGTCTGCTTAGAACCTGGTAGAGGGATAAATGGGCATGCCTATTAGGGAAAAACAAGTCTGTAGCATACTGATCAGTTGGCCCCGTTTGGGTCATTACAACGCCTTCGGGCCCTTATAGATAGTCATTGTCTCGCACAATGATAACAATGCCTTCGGGCCCTTATAGACCATTGTTTCGTACATTGAGTACAGCGCCTTCGGGCCTTATAGTTTCCTTTATCCACTTCTAAGGTTTATGCAGGCATGAAACATAAAACAAATGTCTTGAATATGACAAATGAAATGTATATGAACGTTGATAAGAAATGAAACATGAAATGATAAGTAAATATAGAGATATATATATATATATATATATATATATATATATATATATATATATATATATATATATAAGCATGTTTAAATGATATGATATGTTAGATGTGTATTGATAGGTCAAAAAACTCATTTAGATTTTTAATCCATTTTTACGAGTTTATAATGAGAATAACGTTGAATTGTGCAGAAAGCGATGGTGAATCAAGATTCAATTTGCGGGAAAATACGTGAGAAAATCAAATTTTAGCAAAAAATCGCCAGAAATCAACTGCGGCAGTGTTGAAGTGGCCCCGGAACTTAAGTCGCGACGGGAAGTGCGGTTTTCCGGCAATTTCAAGTCACGACCTCAACGAATTTCGGCTTTGAAGAAGAAGCGGAAAAGTGAATAAGTGAAGTCGTAACCTGAAGAAGGGAGTTGAGACAAAATATGACTTGGTAGAGAATAAAAGAAGCAGTCAAATGAAAGTTCATGTCGCGACATCATTCAACGACGTCGCGACGCAAACGCGGAGATAAATGAAGTCGTGATACTGTGAGGTCGCGACAAAGGCTGACTATAAAGCCTAGGCAGCCTTCTCAAGTAAGGAAGTCGCAACTAATTTTGAAAGAAAGGAGTTGAGGTCGCGACCTTGCGATCAATCAAGTAAAGGGCGTCCACGATAAAGGCTTTCGTCAGACGACCAAGAATTAATGAAGAAAGCGAGACATGATGTCAGCGACACCGCCGAGTCGCGGCGAATGAAAACTTAGCGGTAGGCGTAGGTAGTGACGAATAGAAGTTGCGACAAAGATTTTCAAAGGAAGCCCGGAACATGGAGTCGCGGCGATTCGACGGATAGAGACGCCGAACGCGACTCCGAGAAGATGTCGCGACATCGGTCGATGATAGCGACATGGTACAAAAATATCATGGTGCGACATCAGTGCGTCGCGACATTAGCTACATTGAATAGTGGTGTGGCGTCCTTGATGGTAGCGACATTACTGATGAACCGGTCGCGGCGTCCTTGATGGTGCGACATCGGTAACAAGGTATCGTAATTGGCGTCTCCGGTGGTCACAACATCAGGTTGTAAAGAGAGCGCGGCGTCCTTGATAGTGGCGACATGGTTGCAAAGAATGGAGGCGCTGACATCATTTAACTTCTTCAGCGACATCATATCAGATGCTGGGCGTCACGACAAAGAAAAACTTCCGCGACCTCAAAAAGAGCTCACAATGCGAAGGTGAAGTCGTGACGTCATTCAGTGGTCGCGACATCAATTACAAGGAATGAAGGTCCGCGACATCAATCAGTTGTCGCGACATCAGATCCAAGGGGTGTTAAAGGCAAGTCGCGGCAGGATAAAAGTTTCTTATAAACCAAACGAGAAAAAGCGAAGTCGCGACGTGATGATTTGATGGCGACCTCGAGATCACAATGCGAAGGTGAAGTCGCGGCGTGGAAGAGAAGTAGCCACATCGAAACGGAGTCATAAGCGAAACGGTTAAGTCGCGGCGTAAAAGAGGAATCGCGACATCGAGGTCAAGATTGCGACAGAAGTAGATTAAGGCATGAGAAACAAATGGGGCCGGGTTAATTTTGACCCCCAAAGGGAAGTGCATGAAGTTAATTTAACTTCGAGGAACCCTATAAATAGCGGTTGCGCTATAGAAGAAGCGACTCTTGGCGGCTCGAGAAAGAGAATGCGGGTAGTAGAAGGCTCGTGTATTTAATTTTATGTTTCTTTTCTTTTGTTTTGCTGTTATTTTAAAATTAGATTAGAGTAGATTGTTGTTATTTTTTGAATTTACGGATGCAGGAGTTAGTTGTTGGAAGTTGGTGAATGCGAATGTTATTTTCTTCAAATTACTTTGCTACAGTTCGTTTGAAGTCCAAACAAATTTGGAATTCGAACATCGATTTAGTTCTGATATTTCTTTTGATCGAGAGAGATCTTAGATTAGTGTAATGAAGTAATTTAGAAACCCGACTTAGATTGAAATTACTCTGTTGTTAGAATTTATCTTTACTGCGAGGAATTGCTCGAGTCTTGAACTTCGAGTCTTGAATCACGCTTCTTAGTTTTGTTTATTGTTGTATCGATCAAATATTAGTTCTATGCACAGTAATAGGATTGTTTCATGCTCACGATTTCAATTGGCCCTCGGTGACCGCGAGGCATTCTGAGAGTATTGAACAATATCTGAAGAG
The DNA here is from genome assembly GCA_016808115.1 of Tetrastigma voinierianum. Taxonomy (NCBI): domain Eukaryota; kingdom Viridiplantae; phylum Streptophyta; class Magnoliopsida; order Vitales; family Vitaceae; genus Tetrastigma; species Tetrastigma voinierianum. The sequence continues at coordinate 32,042 of JAEQBH010007569.1, forward strand.
GTATGCGAACCTAATATTGGGGATCTAATGGGCTTTGTGGTCCTAATCGATAAATCTTCTTCTCGCGAAACCGAGAATGAGTTGAATGACTTATCAATTAAAATGGCGAGAGAGTTTCTTTGATTCGAACCGGTAAGTTCAATCAGTGTTATGAGGATCTAATCAAGGAAAGAATGAAGCTGTTCCAATTTTGAGGATGAGAAACCGATATAGTGTAAACCCTGCTGCACATGTCTCAGGAGCCCCTAAGGTTCTGATCCATGTTCACAGGTATGAAGTATTGAAAAGAAAAATACCCGAGAACAAGGCCTTTCAGTTAAAAGTAGTTATCTAATCCTCTGCATTCGAAAGAAACAGGGAAGATTAGATGATGAAATATGTCATTAAGGAGAGATCCACATGGCATTACCTTCTTCCTTGGACGGATTCTAAATTTGAAGTTCATGAAGCAGGATTACAGGGGGTAGTACTGCGGAATTGATGTTTCCTGATAGTATATTTTCAATGTTCCCTTTAAAAGCTAACTGATCAGACCAATTCTTTAATTTTTTTTATTTTAGTTTAAGCATTATTTCATTTTGTTCTAGTTTACATATCCTTATTCTTTCATTACTTTCAAGGTTGGTAGGGATATATCAATTGCAAATCGTAGTCCAAATAGTATAGAGCTTGAGTAGTCAGGGTAGTTGATTGAGAATTCTTGAGATCTCTGTGGGATCGATATCTGGACTTAAATCCACTTTATTACTTGTTCGATCTGTACACTTGTAGAATCATGGATCAAAACCAGAAAGAAATCTATCTATTCTTAAGGAACCCGCTTTTAATCAGTAAAATTGTAAAGAAATATAACAAACAAGTTTCATGGCATTATTCTTTGAGGATTAGGCTGATAGTCTTATGGTAATATGCTATAAATTTGTGTTGATGTTTTGATCCATCACTCACACTCACATAATGAAAAAGAGAAACAAGGTATAGGCAGATCCAACATGTATGCATGTGTATAGAAGTGTGATGATGCGTGTTGTAGTGGTCATCCACGGTTTTATTCCCACTAAGAGTAAAAAGCTTAGCACGGGTTTTTCATCAGTGTGAGTCATGAGCACAGAGAAATTAAGAAGAAATGGGACAACCCTCATTAGTCTCCAAGGTTAACACATAGTTAGATGCCTACCGGAAGACTTTTTGGTCTATTTTGGTATATATAATATTCTTTTTGTTATTTGTAAACAAATGTAAAGTCTTTGTATAAGTCGAACACTCCCATTGGTGGAGCTTGAATATATTTTGAAATTCCGCCACTATAGAATATATATCTCGAATACATGCTTTATTAGTGTATGAATGAACAAGTTATAATGTACATGCAAAGGAACAGTAGCCTTTCATCATATATCGCAAATGGGTGGCGGGTCGGGGAGGTTGGGGGGGGGGGGGGTGTTACATGCTAGGTCAGTTAAGCATAAATTGAGGAGACTACACCCTCAATGGCGTTTTCAAGTTAAGGAAGAAATTCAGAAGCAACTCAGTGTTGGCTTCTTGTCAGTGGTTGAGTATCCTGAGTGGCTGGCTAATGTCGTCCATGTTCCTAAAAAGGATGGCAAGGTTAGGGTTTATGTAGACTTTCGTAGTCACGAACAAAGCCCATTACAGGATGATTTTCCCTCCGCGCATTGATTTGTTGGTTGATAGCCTTTGCGGGGACATTCGATGTTGTCGCTTCATGGATGGATTTTTCTAGGTATAATCAGTTATGTGGCTCCGGAGGACATGGAAGACCTCTTTCATTCTTGATTGGGGTACCTGCGCTCTGCGAGTTATGCCATTGCGGTTTGAAGAGAATGTGCAGGAGCCACTTATCAAGAACTCACTCGGTTCCATGACATGATGCATAGAGATGTCGAGGTATATGTGGGCGACATGATAGTGAAGTCAGGGACGAGGTCAGATCACTTACTTGACCTTACGAGAGGGTTCTTTAGGGAGGATCGGACGTTTACGGTTAGGTTGAACCTCAAGGAAGTGCACCTTTGAGGTAACTTTTGAAATTGTTGGGACACACATTGTTAGTGAAAGGGGTATAGAGGTTGATCCACAAAAATATCATAACCATACTTGAAATGCCTGCCCTGAGGACTGAGAGAGAAATCGGAGGCCTTCTAGGTAGATTATAGTATATTAGTCGTTTCATTGCTAAACTGACAGACATATGTGAGCCTATCTTCCGTCTTCTAAGGAAGAATCAGCCTACAGTTTGGAATGATGATTGCTAGATTGCTTTTGAGAAGATTAAGGAGTGTCTCCTTTCCCCTTTAGTTTTAGTGCCTCCTATACCAAGGCACCCTTTGCTTCTGTATTTGTCAGTTTCAGACATGGCCTTGTGATGCATGCTAACTCAGCTCGATGATTTAGGGAAGGAGCAAGCCATCTATTATCTGAGTAAAAGGCTGCTAGAATATGAGTGCAGATACATTATGATTGAGCGCCTCTATTTGGCATTGGTTTGGGCCACTAGGAGGCTGAGACATTATGTGACAGAGTATTCCATACTTTTGGTCTCACGATTGGATCCGTTGAGGAATTTGTTTGATAAGCCTGTTCTGACGGTGGAAACTCGTAAGAGATGGTTAATCTTCTTTCATTAGAGTTTGATATTCGTTATGTCACCACGAATCGATAAAGGGAAGTGTTGTGCGAGACCATCCCGATTTCTTCCGCCTGTATTGACGACGGTAGATTAGTAGATGGTTCCACGATGAGCGGTTTGTTTAGTGACCAATATTCGTAGGATGCGGTTGTACTTTGATGCGGTCTTGTAATCGATCGGGGTTTGGCATTATTATCTTGTTGATATCACCTCAGGGTGATCATATTCCCAGATCAGTTCAGTTGACATTCTCTGATCATCATCGGTTGACGAATAATGTAGTTGGGTATGAGGCTTGCATTATAGGCCTAGAGATTGCACTTGATCTTGGAGTTAGACAGTTGGAGATCCATGGGGATTCCAACTTGGTTGTCAGCCGAGACTCGAGTGTTAAAGACTCGAGATGAGAAAATGAAACCTTACCATTAACTTGCCAGTTTGTTGGTTGATATGTTTGATGAGTTGAGATATATACATCTACCTAGAGTAGAGAATCAGTTTGTAGATGCATTAGCCACCTTGGCTTCTGTAATTGAGATTCCTACGGAAATGATTGTGCGACCATTGTTGATCGAGACTAGGTCTACACCATCTTACTGTTGTTTGATTGGAGATATTGAGGATCAAAATGAGCTACCCTGGTACCACGATATTTATCAGTTTTTGTCATGTGGCGCTTACCTAGAGTAAACCTCGGCTAAGGATAAGAGAGCATTGAGACATTTGGCCGCCATATTTGTTGTTTGTAGGGATGCATTGTATAGGAGATCGCCCGATGGCATGTTGTTATTATGTCTAGACCGTGCCTCTGCAGATCGAGTGATGAGAGGTTCGTGCGAAGTCGTGGTCCACATGGGAGGTCATATGCTAATCGTAATCATGGTATCTGCACGGTTGACCATGGAGATGGGTGTTGCCGGTTTGTGCAGTCTGTCCGAGTGTCGGATGCGAAGACTTGATACACATCACGACCTTCCGAGTTGCATGCACTCTTAGAAGTTGCATGCACTCATCCCCACCAGCCATTTTCGGTATGGGGTATTGATATTATTGGGAAGATCTCGCCCAAGTCTTCCAATGGGCATGAGTACATTTTAGTTGCCATTGACTATTTCACCAAGTGGGTGGAAGCTGCTTCCTATGTTATATTGACAGTGGCCAAGGTGGCTAAATTCATCATATCGCACATTATCTACCAATATGGGGTCCCTCACGAGCTGATTTATGATAGAGGGGTACATTTCAGGGGCAAGGTGGACACATTAATTTAGGAGTATGGCATTCAGCATCACAAATCGTCTGCGTACAGGCCATAGACTAATGGGGTAGTTGAGGCCGCGAATAAGAATATTAAGAGGATTTTGAGAAAGATGGTCAAAACTTCTTGGGATTAGTCAGAGAAGCTCCCTTTCACGTTGTGGGCTTATCGTACATCTTTTCGTACCTCTACTAGAGCTACCCAGGTATTATTTGGTATATGTGGAGCGAGTTCTACACGGTAAGATTGGGATGGGATCTTTGAGAATAGCACTAGAGCGAGGCGGATATCAGAAATTTAGTGGACTAGTCTCATTATGATCGACAGCCTTTTGGATGAGAGGAGATTGAGGGCGACAAATCATGTTCGGGCTATCGGAGGGAGAGATGGCCGTGCATTCAGAAAAAGGGTTAAGCCTAGGAGGTTTAAAAAAGGTAACCTAGTCTTGAAAGTCCTAAGGGGATTGATCAGCGACCCTAGAGGCATGTTTAGACCGACTTGGAGTGGGTCGTATGTTATTCGAGATTTGACTCGAGAGGGAGCAGCCTGGTTGATAGACCTAGACGGAAATCAATTCACGGAGCCAGTCAACGTGGATCGGTTGAAGAAGTTTTATGCGTGAGATCATGGTCAGAGGATGGGTGGCCATCACTTCGAGTAGCCATATTCCCTATTACACACCCATACATTGATATATCATATTGCTAGTGCCCCCAGACCTCGTGGTTTATTATGGCCTTTTTTTTTCATTCAGCCTTGCATACCTTTTCTGACTTGGGTTAGGGGCCTGCCCCTGTGCGCTTTGTATTTATTAATTGGATCTGTAAGCATTGTGTCATTCTTCATTTGTTCTTTCTTGCATCATTACCTGTTTCTTTTCTTCTCCATTTTGCATCTTCACTTTGCTTGCATTTGAGTTTTGTTTCTATCATCTTGTTTCTTTTCACTTTTATTTTCCCTTGTGTGATGATGACACACTCATGTCTGGGCTATAGGTTAAGAATTTGTGCACCCTTTGTTCCTACTTAAGGTTTGATCCAGGAGTCTTAGTTTGGGGACCATTTGGGTTTGGGATTTGAGGTTCATTGGTTAGATTGTGCTAGTGTGGCATTCATCTTACTTTGTTGGTTGTTTGGTGCAAAAAAAAAAAAAAAAAAAAAAGAGTTACACTCATTCGATATTCACTTCATTAGTATTTGGGATTATGGTTTCTTAAACGGTATCATGGCTTGATCATCGGTGTTTGGATTGAGGGACTTATTTTCTTACGAAATACGGTTGAGAGCATTGTATGTGTAAAACCAGGAAAATTAGAAATTTTCAAAATGGTAAAATATTAAATAATAATAATAATAATAAATTTCTAGAATAGTTCGAAATAATAAGCAATTTGTAGCCAGTTAGAATTCGTCGCAGCAAATCTAGTGACCCATAAAAGTTTCGATTTGAATTGGAGCCGGTCGAATATTTTCACGATTTTATGGGTAATAAGTCGTAGTGACTCAGGGGGCCAATTTTACGAAAATCTCCGGAAGTAGAAATGGCTTGAGCTAAGTTCATTTAAAATAAAATTGAACTGAAAGTAAATAAATTGTTTCGAAATGATGACCGAATGAGAGATGGACACATGGCGCAATGTGAGCATATATCTCCAAATTTAAAAAAAAAAAAAAGGAAAAAAGGATAAAAAGAAAAAGTCGAAAGGAAAGGAAAGGAGGGAGGCGAACAATGAATGAGCATGAGGAGGAGAAGAGAGAGAGAGAAATAGAAGGGTTTTAAGCTTCTCTTTAAGATCTCACATCAGTAGATTGGTTTCATCGGAGCGAGAAGAAAAGTTGATCCACACATCGCAAGCTATGCATGGGTACCAAAATCTTGGAGTTTCGTCAAATTCCACGAGGGAGGGAATTTTCCTACTTTGAATATTTTTAGCCTAAAAGTCATGTAATGGCATAAATTATCTTCAGGGTCGTGATAGGCCATGTGATTTAGTTCTAAGATTTTGGGACTGAATAATTCTGGAATTTTGAATTGGTTAGGGCAATCGGTTTGAAACGAGTTTGGGTTTGATCCCAGGGTGATGTCTTGGGTTTTTAAAGATTGTGTTTTGGTATCACGATAATTGGTGGCGAATGGTGAAGGAACGAGGGGTGCCTTGTTTTATATGGGTCAATTTGGGCCATTTGTGTGTATTGTTGAAAAATAAATAATATGTTTGTTTGTGTGTAAAAGCATGTTAATATGTGCTTGTGTGATGTATTAACTATGGAATTATGATGAATGGATTAACATGGAAATTGTGATGAATGAAATTATATGTAGGAAATATAATTATCGAGATTTATAAATGTGCATGTAGCATGACATATGGAATGACATGATTGCATTTCATGTGCCGCGGTCACATCGCGTCGATCGGGTGTGGGTGCATGGTACTATTATTCACCCATTCTTGGTGAATGTGTGAGTGGCTTCGGAAATGGGACCACATCCAATCGAGACTCACGGTTGTATAAAACAATAATAAATAAATCCGCGTGTGTTTAGGTGTAGCAGAATGTGGGTAGATCTTTCCTACGGTGTGAAAGACCCAAATTTATATGCGTTAGACATGATCACGGTGGTGAAAGCGTAAAAATATTGGAAGTGGCGCAGGCGATCTGCGGTATGACCCGAAAAGACATGGCCCGTGAACAACACACAAAGTTTGATGAAGAAAAAATTCAAGTAAATAATAGAGGGTTGTCAATAGTTTAAGTCATTGGGTGAAACACTAATGACTGGTTTTTCACACTTGGCATTGCAGGTGTGAGGGAGTTGGTCGGGACTCGAGTTGTGGGTATGTGGAGTCTCATCTCATGCATGACATGTAATATTCCATATAGGATTGCATTATTTATATGGAATGTGATTAGACGTTTTCATGGTTGCCATTACATGTACATTTTTAGGTGGGGAGTAGCCCTTGTAGGATAATTTTTCTACTAGGCATTGCTTACCCAGTAGTAGGGCCCATTTTTAGGTACAGGGAGTGTACAGGGAGACGATGCTCCTACGAGGCCGTGATTGCGAAGGAGGCTAACATGTGGCCTTGAGTAACATTTTTGTAAAAGTGTTTTGTATAAAAGGATTTTATAAAAATTATTTTGGACTATTGTATAAATAGTCGGGTTTGTAATTATGGTAAAGGGTCGTGATCGGACCCCTACGGACTGTAATTATTCATTTTCTTTTCATATTTCATATTTAAATATGAATAGATAGGTCTATTGAATGAAGGACGTGATATGGAAGTGGTGCCAAGTAACTCGGTGTCCATGGGTAGTTGGTACCGGTTCGATACCAAGACTTAGGTGTAAGACGACCTAAGACAGAAATTCCGCGGGTTGACGGGTTGTCAACGGGACCCCCAAAAATTGGGGCGTCACAGTCTGATCCTTTTCTCCATGGATCTGGGAGACACATCGCTACACTTGTATCCCACCTTGTTTCCCTACTTTCTTCTACATCCCTTTTCATTTTCTTCTATCCTCATCGATCGTTTCGCTTCATGAACGACGTGTCTTTTGGTGTACATCACCTGTTGCATGGCATTGTTCACTTATGCATTGGTCGAGTCGCTTTACTCACATGATTCTCTGGCATTTGGCATCGCGCACACAAGGGTTTGGCATTATCTATTGGGTATTTGGGCCTTTGTTTCCCATCATTTCATTCACCTTTCACCCTTGGCCTACATTACGGTTTGAGTCGTTAGACCACCCTGAGGCCATGAGATCTTATGTTTGCTTCGACACATTTTATATGGACAGGTTTCGTCTACTGGTTGAGTACGAAATGTTGACAGGTCTCTATTCTTGGGGAATATCGAGGGTCACATATTACATTTCCATTAAGTTGCTTACCTCGATCCGCGTCGAATCTGGATGATCTGAGAGAGTTGGACAGTTGATGGCGCCTTAAGCTTGATGCTTTGACACGTTCACAGCAGGGCATACCCCATCCTTTCATCTTTGGCTTTGGCTCTTACATGTACCTGAGGTGTGCTTCGCCTAAAGACATTTTGGGCATCAGAGTTTGAGTAAGCCCCGTATTCGGCTTGGTTTCTTCATACAATAGAGCGCTTTTGAGAGCTGATCGGGGATAAGATTCACGGTATTCATTGACCTAGAAGGGATGTGCATACTGGGGCATTCCCCCATTCATTGTCCTGTTCGCTTGCGTAGACGATTGGGTTTTCAGTGATGTATTTCAAGGTTTTCATCGAGATATTTGAGCTTTAGATGTACATACAGGGGCATAACCCCTATAAGTTATTGGTGGATATTAGATGTTATGGATTAGTAAGGAGGGATTTTCCTCAAGAATGAATGTTTGTAATATTTCAAGCTTTATGACTTTGACTTTATGTGCAGTGGTGGGTTTCTGACATGGTATTGATGCCTTAGACTGGGGCATAACCCTTTCTTTGTGCCTTTAGACATGTTTTATCCCTTTGTTTTGATTCGGGTTCTCCGACATCGTGCCCAAATTCGATCCCTTCCTTTTGTTTCGGGTTCTCCGGCATCGCGCCCTAATTCCATCCCTTCGTTTTGTTTCGGGTTCTCGGGCATCCCACCCAGATTCGATCCCTTCCTTTTTTATTTTGCGTTCTCCGGCATCTTGCCCAAATTCGATCCCTTTGTTTTAATTTAGGTTCTCTGGCATTGCGACCAGATTCTATCCCTTCCTTTTGTTTCGTGTTCTCAGGCATTGCGCCAAGATTCGATCCCTTCCTTTTGTTTTGGGTTCTTCGGCATCGCGCTCGGATTCGATCCCTTTTTTTTTATTTGGTTCTCTCACATTGTGCCTAGATTCGATCCCTTCCTTTTGTTTCAGGTTCTCCGACATCGCGCCCGAATTCGATCCCTTCATTTTGTTTCGAGTTCTCGAGCATTGCGCCCATATTCGATCCCTTTGTTTTGATTCGGGTTCTCCGGCATCATGCTCGGATTTGATCCCTTTGTTTTGTTTCGGGTTCTCGACATCAGCACCTAGGTCGATCAATTTGTTTTAGCCGTTTATTTCGTATCTTAGAAATTATTCCCAAGCGTAGGAACTAAGGTCGTCCAAGCATTATACTACGTAATCCTGATCATCTCCACGGGGAGTGGTATTCTAAGTGATCCTTAAGGGTTGTTCTCGAGAATGTATGTTTAAAAAGTAAATTATGGGGTTGTGGTTGGTTAGTTAGATGGCCAGTTAAATTGACTATTTTAAAACAGGAAGATGATTGATAGGGTTCTTAGGTTTCCACTCACTATTGATCAAGTAATTCCCACCTCTTCTTTACAATCTCATCTAGGAACCATTGATGGAATGGTCTTCGATGGAAGATTTTACATTAAAAACTCTTTTGGAACGAAGAATGATCGAGTGATGTTGAACACCTATTCAAACGATTTATTCAGACTCTTAGCTTGCATTTGCAACAAGCACAACGTGTCTGGGGATCTCTCGTTCACCGTTGTCAAAATAACAACTAAGGTTTTATAAGATTTCCCTACAAGTGCTTAACATCATACAATCCCGTTGAGGTATAAAAGAGGAATTGAGGGTTATTACCTTGATCAAGGTGAGTTTCCACCGTTAAAACCCTATCATAAGAGTTTAGAACTTCATTGATACTAGGAAGCAAATCATATTTGATGAGAAACTACTCATAAAAGAAACTTGATAAAATCACACTTCAGTTGCAAGATCAGAGAATCAAAAACAAAAATACTGTAAGAGAAAGCCGAGTTGTGATCTAAGCGAAAAGATAACATGAAATTGAAATCCATAATATGAAGAAAAGTTAAGTATTCAACCTTACTCTATGAACCCTAGCAAAACTATGAGAAAAACACACTCTCTTTTATGAGAGCAAAACCACAGGATCTAAAAAGCGCTCCTCTCCACCCCTTGGCTGGCTTTTATACCCTTTTCCATTTGTGATCTCAATTGGTGGTCGAGAAGCGAGCGTACCCTTGCTTTGGAATTGGAATTCTGCTCAAATCCTTAAATATTACATGTTGAAATAAGGTACAGAGTAAGTATTAGTGCAAATTTACCACTTGCTACTAGTGAAGTGCAGCGGGGTACGGTGCGGTTTTTCCCGAGTAGGTACCATATAACTGCTTATTGATTTCACCTTTGGGGTGCTATCGATTTGCATGTCAAGTACCACTACCTCTTTCAATCTTCCTTCTCACCGTAATACTACTCGAAGCTTCATGATAGCAGCTGTCATCAACTGCAATAGCCTATATCTGTTCTCTGGACACGAACCCCTATAATAATTATGCATGGAACCCGAAAAACCTGCACAAGTCCAAAAACACGAGAACGATCAAAGGCACCTATTCTTATACAAAATGTGAGCAAAATATGAGCTGAAGGTGCTAAAGTTCGATATAAATGTTGCTCTTTTGTGTATTCAACAGTTTTGATTCGGGTTTTCCGGCATCACGCCCGAGTCGATCCACCGTTTGTTTAGGGTTCTCGACATCGGCGCCCGATTCGATTGCCGCCGTTTTATTCCGAGTTCTTGACATCTGCCTTTCGGATTCGATCGCCGTTTTGTTTGAGTTCTCGGGTATCGGCGCCCGGTCCCGATCGCCGTTTTGTTCCGGGTTCTCGGCATTGCCCAGTTCGATCCCTTCTTTTTGTTTGAGTTCTGCGGCATTCTGCGGCAGATTCTATCCCTTCGCTTTTGTTGGGTTCTCGACATCGGTACCCCAGTTCGATCCCTTCCTTTATTTGGGTTCTTTGGCGCCATTACGGATTGATCACTTATTTCTAGTTCTCCGACATACGTGCTTTCGGATTTTATTATCGCACCGACGTATTGTCAGATTTTCGTCTTCCTCGGCATTGTGTCCGAGAATTGCTTATATTTTTCGGCATCGCGTCCGGATTTTTCCTCATCTTCCTTGACATTGTGTTTGAGCATCGCTTATCTTTTTCGGCATCGTGTCTGGCTTTCATTATCTTTTCTAGCATCGTGTCCGAGCATCGCTTATTTTTTCCGGCATCGACCCCGGCTTTCATTATCTTTTCCAACATGCGGTATGGGATTTTCCCATCTTCCTGGCATCGTGTCCGAGCATAGCTTATCTTTTAAAACGCATTGACTTTCTCCTTTCTTCATTGGCATTGTGTCTGGATCACTCATCTTCCCAAGCATCGTGCTTGAGTTTCTCTTAGTCCTTGATCGTGGCGACTCGGTTAATTAGCCTTCCGGTATTACAGGTAAGGAATGAGGTATTGTTCATGGGTTCTTCACTAGAGTTCATTTCACTCTTACATCGCTTGTACTTCGCACCCACGATTCACTCGTTCATTCACTCTACTGAAGAGGGGCATATTTGTAGACCCTTAATTTTGTCCCTCAACACTTGCATTTATCCTATGGGTGTCACACTCACCCATCGTTCTCATAGAAACACCAACCAGACCCTTTTAGGGCTTAGTCGGTCTATGAGCCTCGGGTAGACTTGTATGTGGTCCGTTGAGTTCGTATGTAGTTTTGTTGAGTGTCATCGTGGCTTCTTTTTTTGGTTGTGTCGTGCCATAGGAAGCAAGTGGGTTTGAGGTTTTAACTTCGATTGGAGTTTATTGGAATATGTCGAATTCGAGGATCACTTGAGCTTGTTTAGATCCTTATCTCCCTCATCAGAACTTGAAATCATGCACCGTTTCTTTGTTGGATTTCTACTCATTGAAGAATTCTCTGAAAAAAATTTGATATTTTTTTATCAAACGGATCAACCGGTTGGAAACCTGCTCAACCAGTTAAACGGATTTCGGTTGAAGTTCATTGTTCAAGCAGGTTCAAATTCGAAGCACCCGAGCTTGTTTTGGTCATATCTCCCTCATCCGAACTCAAAATCATGCACTGTTTCTTTTGTTGAATTCCTTACTCTTCAATAAACATTCTTTCAAATATTCAGATTTTTTTTTTCAATCAGATCGACCAGTTGGGAACTGTACAGCCGGTTCGTTGGGCTAGCTTGCATGGAGCATTGTTTTTGTTAATTTTAAGGCCCAAATCCTACTTTGTTTGGGCCCATTAGCCCCAGATCAGTCCTAGGCATGGGTTGGGTCTAGTTTTAGGCCATGTTATGGGTTTCTTTCAACCCACCTTAGGTCTACTTGGATACTTGGTGGTTAAGGAAAAAAGTAAATGTGGCCAGCTATGGACCTTGGGAATAGAGGAGTGTTTATGGAGCTAGGGAAGTGATTCGTTTATGCCAAGTAGGTGTTCAGAATCAACATAATTTATATCCTAAGATTCCTACTACTGGCGTAGCAAAGCTACTGCAGTATAGTGGCTCTAGGGTCGAACACGGGGATGGGTTTTCTTCGTGAGAGAAGAGTTACAATTACGTGAAAATGGTGTTTTCTCGTTGGACTTCTAGGGTTTGTGAAAAACAGTGTGTGTGAATGGTTGAAAACTGAAATATAGTCATTTCCCAAACCGGATCTTCATTTAACTTTAAAACCTAAACCCTTAAAGTTTTCCTCTTGAAAGATAGCATTTGACTGGGCATAAATGTGCCTAACGGTGATAACATATCTCAAAAACCTACCCTACAGTAACTAATAGGAGACAACTAACTAGGCATCAGTGGATCTAGTGAAAGTATCCAGCGGGCAACTTGCCAAATACACGTTAAGGAGAGCATGCCTAAGAGATCTAACCTAAAGTGAGAAACAGGAGCATAAATACCCTTAAATGCATACATGAAGAACATGAGAACATGTAGCTAAACCCAAAACCAACACCCAGTGGCCTTCCCCTTCAAGGATCAGGGGGTTTTAGCCGAGCATCCCTTGATTTTTCATCATCAAGGGGTGTTTGGCTAGTGAGAAAAATTCAAAATGAAGGAGAGGGAGAGAAAATCACAAACCAGCGGGAGGAGAGCTTAGTGACCAACTTTGATTGATTGATGGAGTGAATGTTGATTTGATTATAGTGGGGCGAGCTTATATAGTACTTCAGTCATAAGAGAATACAAAAAGTGTGCTAAAGAACCAAAATTACATGAGGGGCAAACTTGTATAAAACCACAAAAGGTGGGTCAAAAAGCAGTCAACAGGTGCAGCAAGTGCGTGGGAGCGTGCGAAATTTGCGATTGCGAAATTTGCAACCTCTTGAAGTACATGTTGCGTTTTGCAACCACCGCAAGAATTCCCTCCTGAGCTCTTCTTCTCTTGATGTTTTTCGCCAAATTTCCTACAGTTCATGCCTTCGAATTCGGCTTGGGTTCATCGTGTTTGAATCGAATTAAAGATAATGAGGCATTTGACTTGCAAAGCTACTAAAAATAGCTAAGTGTGATCGATAACCATGGGACCCCGATGTATCAATTGAGTTATTGAAGTCGATTAGTACACAAAAAGTGCCTAAAACCTGCAATAAACAAGGCTCAAAAGTGCACTATTTGGGTACTAATCAAGAAGTCCGAGACTGATTGGGGGAGTTCCCGGGACTGAAGGTGCACAAAATGAAATGAGTTTAGAGAGAAAAAAAGAAGAAGAACGAAGAACAAAAAACATGAAGGAGAAGAAAAAAAAGAAAATAGGAGAAAGAAAAAAAAGAAAGAGAGATTCTCTAGATCCGGGTAGGCATGGTCTATCTCATTTTGAAAAAGATTTCCTACAGATTTGAAGGAGTGGATGCGGGGGGGAGGATGGCCGTGAATCTACCAGTGCAGTTGTATTCTTCTCCTGTTTCTTTTGCGCTTGTCTTTGCCTTTGATGTTTACATCCTCGTTTTAGAGCACTAGGCATTGTTTGTGTCAGTTCTCAGTCATTCGGAGTTAGAATTGTACTCCGTTTGTTTTTAGATTTTTGACTTTCTTGGGGAAAGATTTTAAAATTTTGAGAACCTGCGGCTCGTGGTTGGGAAACCGAAACATCCGGTTCATTAAGTTCTATTTTCAGGAATAACAGTTAGGGTATTAGGCATCGTTTGTGTCAGTTCTTAGTCATTCAAAGTCATAATTATACTCCATTTGTTTTTTTGGATTCCTAACTCTATGAGGAATATTTTGACAAATTTTGAGAACTGCTCTCAACCATCTGTATCGGTTGGGGCTTGGGATCGGCCAGTTCATTTAAGTTACATTTTCGAACAATGGATTAGGGTACTAGTCATCGTTTGTATCGGTTCTCGATCGTTGGTCGAAATTGTACTCCGTTTATTTTGTTGGATTCTTGACTCTATGAGGAATACTTTTAAAAAATTTGACAGCTGCTCTCAACCGGTTAAACTGGTTGGGAAACCAGATCAACCGGTTCATTAAGTTATGTTTTCGGAACAGCAGTTAGAGCACTCGACATCGTTTGTGTCATTTGGATTTTTGACTATGTGAGAAATATTTTGAAAATTTTTGAGAACCGCTCTCAACCAGATGAACCAATTGGGAAACCGGATCATCTGGTTCATTAGGTTATTTTTTCCAGAACAACAGTTAGGGTACTATGCATCGTTTATGTCAGTTCTCAGTCATTTGAAGTCGGCATTGTACTCCGTTTGTTTTGTGGGATTCCTTACTATGTGAGGAAAGTTCTGAAAATTTTTGAGAACTGTTCTCAACCGGCTCAACCGGTTGGGAAACCGGATCATCCGGTTCATTAGGTTTTTTTTTTTTGAACAGCAGTTAGGGCACTTTGCCTTGTTTGGATCGGTTCTCACTCATCCGGAGTCGGAATCGTACACCGTTGCTTTTTTTGGGTTCCTTACTCTGTGAGGAATGTTCTGCAAAAATTTGAGATTTGTTCTCAACCGACTCAACCAGTTGGGGAACTAGATCAGCCGGTTCATTAGGTTTTTTTTCCAAGGATAGCAATTAGGGCATCTTGACTTGTTTCGGTCGATTCTCACTCATCCGAGCTCAGAATCGAGCATCGTTTGTTTTTTTAGATTCCTTATTCATTAAATAATATTCTAGTGAAATTTGAGAATTTGTCTCAACCGGTTGGTTCGGTTGAGAACCGGTTCAACTGGTTGTGCGGGACGACTATGGGCATCCCCTATTTTAGCACTTTTCAAGCCCGAATCCCTTGAGGCTCAAGCCCCTTTGCACTAATGGTTATTAGAGGCCATGTTGAGTCTAAAGCCAGGCCTAACTTGAATTGGGGACCCGCTTTGGAGTTAGGACACTTGGGGTTAGGTGAGTTTGATTGTGAATTGGTGATTGTGGTTAGTGAATTGTCATTTGGAGAGTGTGGAAAGAAACAAACATTTGAATCCCCTTATTTTCCATTCACTTCCATTTTGAACATGAACTTTATAGTTTATATGATCATGGATGCATATTTATTGCTTGTCGCGTATTAACTAACCATATCTGTAGCGCATGGCTAGGGATCACATGTAAGTTCTTGGGCTTTGGTATTTGCATTTATATGCGTACATGGTGTTTGGACTTTGATGTTTGTGGTGCATTTGAGCTTGTTGACTGACCTCTTATGCAGCGCTTGGCTAAGGACCTGAGAGTCACCTTTTGTTGTTTTGTTTGGTCGAGTGTTTATGCATGTTAGATACTAAGTAGGTTGGTGTGATTCGGGTCATCTGTTTAGCTTGAGTGATTGATTGATCTTTGACCCATATGATCCCATGTACCCAATTCATTAGTAGAGACCGAGTTCCGGGCTTAGAGGGGTGCTACCTCGTATGAGGTACCTTCCTAATAAGTAACTTGATCCCTGGACCTAGAAATCTAGTTTTCGTGGACCGTTTTTTTCCTGACTGGGGTCAATGAGGGGTTTTTTGTTCTTACTTGATTTTCCCCGTAATAAATAGTAAAAGTAGTGAAATTCAAATAAATGGTTTCATCACTGGGAAGAGATTTTCAATAAAATCAATTCTTTCATAATAGAGATTGCAAACTTATGGATCAGGTGGATACTAGGAGACTATATTTATACCTTGAAGTTGGAGGAATCATTTCATTTGGATCTTAAACTGAAAATATTGACTTAATATAAATTTAGGTGATTATAATCAAACCTTGAACTGATAAATTCAGATTGAATATTAATTTTATGATTTGGCCAGTGTTATACCAGATATTAAATACAAGATCTTGAGTTCTCTCAGATTGAGATCACTCATGAGATCTGTTGAATGGCAAAAACACAAATACGGGGGTTTTAGAAAAAATTGACGACAAATCCTTAATATACCTACATGTTTCTTTACATTTTGGTCCTTATCCATGGACAATCCCAAACCAAACCAAAACAATATCAAAACAACCTCAAAACCAACTCAAATCAACCAAAAACAACACAAAGGAGAGATGCGTTTGGATAATTTTTCAAACCATTTTACATACTCTCCATACCAAAAGAGATATTTCATACCTTAACTTTCTTGCACTTTCAAACCAAGTTTTTCCTTTCTTCTTCACTTGAGCATGGAAAAGCGCTAAAGAATGGCTTCTTCTTCTCCCTTCAAACCGTGCCCTAGCTCTCTCTTCTTAGCCAAAAATAGAGAATGTTTCTCCTAGAAGCCATTTTGTGGTCTTAAGGCCAATTTGGCCCTAATTTTCCCCCTTTGCTTTTAAGTCCTTTGTTTCATTCTATTTGCACTTCAAACTTATCAATATTCTATCTTAGTATATAATCTTCTCAACTTATGTCATTTGAGTCCTAATTTTAAAAATTACCATTTTACCTTCGACTCTTAACCCAAGTCCGATTTTAACATTTTCCTCTCTTTGCATAATTGGAAAAGCCACAAATTTACTTTAATAAACTACTAGGGTATAATTTGAGGTGTTACATTACATATTATTCCAAGAGAGGTGGGATCATGGGACAGCGTATGTACCGAAGGTACTATCTGTCTGAGGCAGTGATTTATAAATTGTCTTTGTATTGTATGACCAAAGCAGGGAGCCACTACGTTTTATGCTTGTATATTCTGCGGCATTGTTATCCCTATAGACATACTTTATCTATCCCGACTACCCGAGTCATAAGCGGACAATCGGTTTATTATGTTTCTAACAATCACCCACAAACATCAAAAACACATATCCCATATACATGAATAATTACTGATATCTTGCATACAAATGGGATATTCACTGTCAATTATTCTCTTGAACATGTAAGATAGTTTCACACATTTCTTATGATCATTTGATTGTATTCTGTGCTTCTTCATATAACAAAAATACATATACTCTTCTTCACACGATCAGAGTTCATATCCTTTCGTATCTTAATCATCTCAATATATTTATCTTATATCATGTAACATTGATTCATATAACTTTTGTACAATTTTCATTATTACATCACCATAGCTAGGCACATCTCTCATCTTTTTGTTGGTCTTCTATAATCATTTAAGAGACATCTAATTAAGTGTCTCAAGGTCACATAGGAGAAGACAAAGGAGTCTTCTCCTGAAACAGTTCTCAGCACGAACATAGCGATTGAAAATAGAGCTTCCCTTTGATGAATTTTCTAGGTACGGGGTCCAAAATCGATTACACTTCTTCATGGAAGTTGTTATCCCTAGAAGTCTAGTTTACTGAAATTAGAATCCTTTGCATTTTGAATCACCAAAATCTAGATATGACCACGAACATCAAGACTGGTATGTTGGTGGACCAAACCCCTGGGATGGTGGAACTTTGGACCAGTCGGGGTCTTATCATCAATAATCGGACCTTGAGGTCTTCCAGCATTTGTAGCTAAGGGACTTAGGATTCTCCTCAAATTGGAATCACCCAGTTCAAAGGTCTTTAGGCCAAGATATGGCAAAATAACTCACTTAGGATTTGGAGAAAATTTGATAGCATCTCCCTTTTCGCCCTCACTATACTTTACACCAATTTCTTCCTCGGTGAAGAACCCGACAGCAAACAAATAAATGATTCAAAATATCACAATAATAGCGCGATTGGAAATCCTTACCTTTCTTGATAATCTCAAACCTTAACCAACACTCTTCTTAAACAATTTCTTCTATGTCCTTAACTATTAAATTACCATATTACCCTTGGTCTTTTTAATAATTCCAATTATGCCCTTATTCTCTAATCATTTTAATTACCCAAAACATATATTTAGCTTTAATTACCCGCTGTAATCTTCAGCGTAAATTAGGAGCTTAATTTGGGATTCTGATTTATGTGTTCTCTATATTTTTCAAAACAAAAAATATTAGCAACCAAACATATTCTTTGTGTTTTTCTTATTCTTCTTGCTTTTCATAACAAAAACAGTTTTCCAAAAATACATTAAACAAATAAGTGCTCAAGGGTTTCATAAACACTAAAACTGTGTTCTTTGTATTTTTTAAAATTGTTCTCAATAATGGTTTTCAAAAGCAAGAAACAAACATGTCTTAACTTTTCCTTTATTTATTTATTTATTTATTTATATCAGGCCATGAGGTGTTAAATGGGTCCAAGTGCATACATGAAATGCGCTGGTATCTGCAATGAATGTCACAGATTCAGTGGAATTGACCACAAAGACGGTCAAACTCAACCATATAACACAGCTACATTCGTTTTTGGTTTTTGTAATCAATTAACTTTTCCCTCAACTATATAGAAACATATATGGAAATATGATAGTGGTTTTATATTTTAATTAATTACATGGAAAACAAAGTGAAATAAGGGTTATTCCCATGGGAGAGAAAAAGGATTATAGTGGAATTCATTGCATATACCTATTATAACCATATAAACAGTTTAATTAAGCACTTATTTTATAAGAACTTATTAAATGAGAGTTTATGTCATAAATACTTTATTCAATAAGTTATTTATATTTGGATGCATATTTTAAAAAGCGTTTATGTATTATTTTAAGGTGTTTGGATGTATTACTATACAAACACTTATAACAATTAAAATTACTGAAAATACCATCATAAACACTTATAAAATTGAAGTGTTTGAATAAATAAGCACTTGTCATAATTTTTCAAAAAATTTACCTATTTTTACATGATTTTTTTGGAATTTATTTTATATTTTCTAGAAAAATTTCCTATTTTGTACATAAAATTTTCAAAAATTTTAATTATTTTTTACATAATTTTTTCTTTTTATAAGCTTTTTCAAACACCTATAATTTTTATCAAAAGTACTTATGTGAGAAGATAAACTATAAATAAGCTCTCCCAAGCTACTTTATAGTAAAATTTGTAATCATAATAACCCTTAAAGATAAATAATCGCTCTCTTAAAAGTTAACACCCAACTTTAAAAGTGATTACTAACAAATGAAGTACAACGACCCAACTTTCCATCGAAAATTGTTCGAGTTCGGGGCTATAATATAGCACACACCACGGTTTCCAACCAGTCAGTCATGGTTTTGCTTATTTGTTGGACCTATACTCGCAAGAAAATGCCTCGATAATATTTGAATTAAGAAAATGCTTATTTGTTTCCTCAATATTATCCGATTTAAGGTTGAAGTGACGCAAACATTGCTTCCTATCAGCCTCGCCCGATTTTGCTTCCTACACCTTCAAGAAAATATATCGACAGTGTTGAGCTAAAATCTTACATATATGGACTTTTAACTTCCTCTCTCTGTACCCAGTTCGAACAACGATTTTGAGGATATGACTGATAATATCGGTGATTTTCAAGTTGTCAAACCGTCTAGCATTTATTTTATTGAAAATGTTTTAACAAGTTTTTTTATCTTTTATAAAATTATTGGGCAAGTTAGCTTAAGATTTTATCAAATATTTAATTTATTTCATTAATGATTTTCTTAAAAAATTACGATCACTTTTTTTTCGTGTTAATGTTTTTTCTTTTGGAAAATACTATATATAAAAATAATTTTATTTTTTAATAAACAAATATAAATATAGTAAAGAAATTTAATAAAAAATCAAAAAACTATTTGATATTACCATTTACTTCAAACTTTCAAAATAATTTTGATATATAAATTAAAATATATTTGAATAATTTTTAACTATTGATATTTATATAAAAATATCAGCGATATATGTAAATCCAAATACCCGATATATCCGTCATAGCAGAATATTTTGGTTTTCCAAAATATTTTATACATTTTCATTAATAGTTTTCAAAAGATAGTTTTAATTAATTCTATCTATATCCCATTTTAGAAAAATTAAATGAGACAGATGTGTTAAATCTCACACCCTTTTAAATTTCAATGATATTAAAATTAATATATTTTATAATAATTTGTATAGCTTACTTTATTAAAAAAAGGTATTTTGTATTTACTATTAAATTCATATTCGAAAATGCTCATTATATATAATTCATGTGGTAGAATACTCAACGTTTTGAAAAAACAGGACATAGGATGGGAAGGTATCGGGTTTTTGATTTATTATATTATGCTTAAATGTTTAGTTGTAAAAAAAAAAATTCTATAAGTGTACTTTTAAATTATATTTTAAAAAAAACTTTTGTACATTGAATTTTAATTAAATAATTTATTTATTGAGAAAAACCCAACCTAATCCCTAAATTTCAAGTGGGGCCCTATCTTTAAGGAATTTCGGGCACGCTCATTGAAGCAACGGTCGTTTACGAAGCGGACGGAGGAACAAAGCTTGACGTCGTATTGAAGGCCAGATCAGGGTTTTAGAAGCAAAGACTTCCCAAATATTTCAAACTGAAATGGGTCAAGTTGATAGCAAACCAAGCTCCCCGCCAAACAATTCCCAATCTCAGCCCTCAGATTCCCTCGATTCTCTACTCGCAGGTGAATTTCTTCAACTATCAATCACAAATCTGCAGAAGCTGCGGCATTTGGCGACGATGCAAATGAGGTTATTCCAGCTCTTTTAGGTTTAAATTCAATTTTTTTGTTGTTCTTTTCATTCCCATTTTCAATGGTTTGAATTTTGCATTTTGCAGTCGCTTGATGCTAAAGCTCAGAAAGCCCTAGAATGCCCTTGCATTGCTCATCTGCGGAGCGGTCCGTGTGGAACGCAATTTTTGGAGGCTTTCGTCAAAAGCACTGCAGAAGAGAAGGTAATTTCTGTGAATGCATGTGATATTCGAAACGATGCATGTTGCGATTAATTTGAAAATGGTAATGGATGATTATTGAAAATTTCAGTGGTAGATCAAGAAAAAATGGTAGATGCAGAGGTTGCAAAATTATTATCATACTTATGATTTGACTCGGGTATTATGATGCTCGGCTATTCGACAATTTCTTGAGCTCTCGGAGTAGGCAATTGCTTTCTTCATATGGAAGGAGCGCTATTTCCATGATTGCTTCTTTTATGATCTCAAATTTTTAAAGATCTATGTTAAAAGACATGATATTCGTAATGGCTTGAATCTACGAGTTTGGGCTTTTAGGAAAGTTAGTGTTAATATATCTTATCGAATCGGGGTTTGGTAGGAGGTTATGGGTTCAGAGCCATTACTCGTTGCAATTTATTATTTAATTATTGATTTGAAAGATAGCGAAGGACTCACCATTTTTATTCTCGACATGTGGGTATGGGCCTGCACGTGAGGGAGAGTGTTAAAGGCATGAGATTTATATTGAACCCAAATCCTACGAGCTTGAACTTTTAGGAGATTTGGTCATTTAACAGAATTAATAAAAAAACATAACGTTCTCTGCAAGGCACGCCTTTTCAATAAGGCACATGTTTTGGATAGTGAGGCGCTATGCCAGGGAGTAGTTGTACCTTGAGCCTAGGCACGCCATAAACATAACGTTCCGAATCCTACAAGCTTGAAGCTTTTTGGAGAGTTGGTTGTTTAACATGGTATCAGAGCTCGGTATGGTAAGAGGTCTTGGGTTCGAGACCTCTCTTTGTAATTTATTCCCCATTTGTTGATTTGAAAGTCAGCAGGCCTGTTTGAGTTTGTTTGACTTTTCACGTGCGGGTATGGAGTACACAGTGAGGGGTGTTAAAGGCGTGATATTCGTTTTAAACCTTTGTTAAGGCCAAAAAAAATAACTCTTTGATTAGGAGACTAAAGAGAAAAGAAAAGAAGGAAATATTCCTAAATGGATTAGGAAACTAATCCTTAACATTCCCCCTTAAGCCCGGGGCATATAGGTCGAATGGGTTACGCATGTATTTAATCCTAATGCACCAAGCTAGTTAGACATGTGCCAATCGATGGGTTGATCTTGGGGTCATTTGGGAAAGTAATTAGATTATTTATATAATGAGTTGATGTGGCCAGGAGTGAAGTGCGATCGTAATAAATTTTGTTTCATTAAGTGGAGAACAGGTATATTTATACTCTAAGGGTGTGTTTGATACATTGGAATGAGAATGAAGAATCTTTTTCCATCCCTATTTCTCATGGAATGATATCAATAATTTGATTCCATTTTTAGTGTTTGGATTTGTTTAGGAATCTAATATGAGAATGATTGTTTATTTATATTTCAGTATTTGTTAATATTAGGAATTTGAATGAAAAAAGAAATAAATTGACAGTAATAATATGAGAATGATTGAGTTTTTCTTATTTTTGTGGAATTTCATTTTCTGAATAGAAAAAGCCAAATATTTTCACTTTTTCTATTCAGAACTTTTTTAAAAAATTTTAGCAATAAGTCGTGAAAATTTAAAAAAAACAAACAGCTTAATGCTGAAAGCTATTTAGCTTTAGCATTAAGTCAAAAAACAAACGCCACCTAAGGGTTAGAGCAAATAAAGGAAACAAAGTTAGAGTCTAATTAGGATACTAAAGAGAAAAGGAAAGAAGGAAAAAATTCCTAAATGGATTAGGAAACTAATCCTCAACAAACACGAATCCTACAAGCTTGAGCTTTTAGGAGATGCTTAGGTACACTAAACACACTTAATTTGTTACCCATCTTGAAATTATTTTACAACAGCTACATCAATTTTACATGAATTTCAAACCATAAGGAGAAAAAAAGAACACACCAATATACAAGACGTTTGGATGCATACACAGAAAAAGGTATAAGAAAATAAAACAATAAAAAGAATTAAATCAAACTTGGAGATGCCTTCCAATGATGACGATGCCATGCGTCCCTTGTTGTTTATGTTATGGAGGTGATAAGACGAATCTTGTCGAATTCTTCTCCCTTTGTGTTTTTAATCTCTTCAGTTAGGCTATGGTTCATATTCTCTAGCTTTACTTGCTGAAGACTTTCGATTGCAGCCCGATGGCTGCTGATTTCCATCTCCTTAGCACCGATAAATTTGCAGGGTTTTCAAGGAAGGCAGTGCACTTTCCTCCACTATCAACTCTTTTAAATAAATTGGCTTTCAATCCAAAAGTCGAGGCGAGGCGCGAAAGGAAGAACAAGTTATTTTCTTTCCCATATAAGCATTGTTTCTTAATTTTAGAGCCCTTAAGTTTGGTAACTTGCCTAGAGTCAACATGGGGTCTTGCTTTAAACAACAAGAGTCCAATATCAACTCAACAAGGTTGGATGGGAAGATTAATTCATATGAAATATTACTGCTCATATTTGGCTCACCAATGTATAGTTTTCTAAGTTGGGTTAACTTTGGTAGACCCCTTCTCACCACCCATCCATGTTGTCCCACATATAACGTCTGGAGGTTGGTCATCTTATCAATACCCAAATGACTACTAAAGCACCTTTGATCACGTATCGGCATTCTTAAGATCGGATAAGCCCCTAAGTATAGATGTCTTAATTGGTGCAACTTCCAAATTGAAAATGGAATATCTAAATAGAAATTATCCCGTAAATCCAGGGTTTCTAGGTTAATGAGTCTACCTATGGACCAGGGAAATCTTGTTTTACGAGGGACGAAAACGAAAATATTTCAAGTGAATAGATTCATAATTTCAGCTGGCAATTTCATTTTCTGGTATTTCACGGTCGGGATCGACCAGGTTAAAAGTTAGGTCTAACATGTCTGACAATTTGCACTCCTTAAGCAAGTTGATTCACTTGAGGAATGTGAATGGAACCAATCAAAGATCGGAGGCGGTGGCAGTTGCTCAAATGTTGAGAAATGTTTTGAGAGTCATGAGCAATGAGTCGACGAGGGTTGAAAGGGTATGCAAAGATGTTTCCACGTACCTCGAAAAACTTTGAATCTTTGGCTTTTGAAATAGCAAGGTCGCGAAGGAGATCATGCATGCGGCAAGACTTTACTCTTCCATCCCATTTTCTTTTGACCACTTGAATCATGCTTCTGTGAATCCCAATTCTTAAATAATCTTATGCGTCTTCTTCACTTGTTTCTTCACCTTTGCCTGAAATCCCTCTGCAACCCATTATCCGGATCAATTTACTTGCCTTTATTTCAGTCCCTGCGGAAAAACACATGATAAAAGGAAGCAAGACTTTAGAAATAAGGCAAGTCTACGTAACCCCAGAGCAAGAATTCCCATGCACGACTCGGGCCTTGTAGATGCCACTCCATGCTTCTAAGTATTTTCTCCACGAAGATGGAGTCTTCTCTTTTTCTTGATAGAAGCCCTCACGATACCACAATGGCTAGAGGCAAGTAGCTGCGTTTCCTGTAATCTTCTTTCCCACATCTTCCCGACTACGCGGGACATTCGACTTGTGATATTGTACTTCTACTTCCAGTTGGAAAGATTTTCTTGAGAAAGAGCTCCCAGCTCTCTTTTTCCCCCCCGAGGGGCCAGGAGTTGATAGAGCTTTGCATGGGCATCCCGAAGCAATCTGGCGGTTGCGTGTAGTGATGAGCACTTCTGCTTCCCTTTTGACTTAGGAAGATCTGGCCATGATCCATTCCAAACTTGGATACTCCATACATCATCCAACACTATCAAATACCTTTTCTTGTCAAGGTACTTACAAACCTCATTCCCCAATGGATTCTCACCCATATTACGCATATGATTTGTTTCTCGCATAATGTTGTTGGCTATCCCCATTAGAAGCTCTCGGATTGTATACACTTGAGATACATACACCAAAGCGCGACATTGAAAGTGGTGATTAACATCAAGGTCATTGTAAACTTTCTTAGCAAGAGTAGTTTTGCCAAGGCCACCCATTCCCACGATGGCCACCACTCCTCTCTCCAGCTCTCCATTGATCGGTAGCATTTCCTTAACACTTCCTCCTCGTCTTTCATCCTACCACGTCAGCTTCCTCTACGGTGGAAGCCTCTTCTCACCCCATGTCACCACTTCATTGGAATTTACGGAAGAGCTCAAGCTCCAGGAAGGCATCATTGCATTTCGACACAATACCTGGACTTGTTTGGCCAAAGATCTTCTCAATCTTGACGTTGATCTCGCTTCATCCGGCCCATCCAGCTCGTGAATCAATGGCAGCTTGTACGCAAAGATAACTGTGAGGTTGGCAAAGTACTCTGAACTTGAGATTCTGGAGCCTCACTGCCGCTGATGTTCCAGTCTGCCGATGAACTTGTCGATGACATCTTCAGCATCATAGGCTGCATCTCTAATCTGATTCATCCACAGCTTCAGTCTCCTGTCGTCGGTGTGTGCTGCACTTGCCTCCTCCAAGAAGGGCAGTCCATTCAAAACTCTGTTACGCAGCAGGCTTATCTGCCCTTCTCCTCAAACAAGGAAGCTTCTTGTACAGCCAAGTTGCTCAACATCTACAAACGTAATGGTTTCTGCCATTCTTTTTAGAATTCAAGTGCAATTGATTTCTGGTTTCAAGAGAAAATGAACAAAGAAAAAGAGTTGGCAGGGCTTGTTTGCTTATGGCTTCAGAAGAAGAGGCAAAAGAGCATCAAAGACAAAAAACAGGGTCAACAAGTTGGTGGTGGCTTATTTTCTTCACATTTAAACTGTGAGTGACAGGTGGAGGGCTCCACCCCCTAGATTTTTAAGCCATTGTCTGAAAAAAATCTTTGGAAATCAATAAGAGAGAGAGAAAGAGCTTCCCCTTACTTTCCTCATCTTCTCCGAAGGTCACGGGAAGCCATCTTTTCTATATTACACCGTGAAGAGAGTTGGAATGAAACCGAAAATGCTAACTAAAAATTTGCGATGATGTTTAATAGAGGCATTCGCACCTTCAGAGATGATGAACAACTCAGGAGAGGAGAAGCAATTGCTCCTGAACTCTTGAAAGCGATCAAAGATTGAGGTCTTAGTAATTATTTTCCTGCAAAAGTATGCTCATTCGGATGGTGTTTGGATGGGTGGTCAAGATCATGGATTGCGGAAAGATGTGGGACACCTTGTTTCTCGATTTTCTACCATATGGATCCATCCAGATGGAAGTCAGAAGCAGGGCAATTTGTTGAAGGCGTAGAGGGAGACCCGAAAGGGGCTGGGCTAGAGAAGCGAATTTGATGCAATCGGTTTGGGGGGGTGGGTTTAATAGGGTGGTCAGTAGGCTCCAGAGAGAAATAAATTTGAAGGGCTTCAAGCTTTCGGACTGAAAGTCGTGTTTGATAGAACTAAAACACAAAGGCTACGGGGCGGAAAAGCGGCCAGAAAGAGGCCAGCGGTGCCCTGTGATCAGGCACGATAAGTGGGGAAGTGGGCTGCTTTCATGAAATGAACACCAAAGCCCTAAAGACAAGATCGGAGAGTTTGGAAAAAGTAGTGATTATTTATGCAATGAGTTGATGTGACCGGAGTGAGACATGGTCGCTAACTCTTTGATTTTCATTTATTAAAGAAGTGAGGGAACATACATATTTATACTCTAAGGGTGTGTTTGGTACATTTGAATGAGGAATGAGAAATGAGAATGAAGAATCTCTTTCCATTCCTATTTCTCATGGAATGAGTAATGGTGATTAGCATTTTAGCGTTTGGATTTGTTTAGGAATCTAATATAGGAATGATTGTTTATTTCTATTTCAGTATTTGTTAATATTAGGAATTTGAATGAAAAAAGAAATAAATTGACTTTTCAGCTCTTGTGAAGCAGATTGCAGTTTCTTGGGTGCCTTTCTTCAAGCATTGGAACTTCTTTTGGGATAACTTCTTCAATTATTGATACCTTTTTATTTTATTTACTTTTATTTGTACATTATATTGGTTTTGGCTCTGACTAATCTTCACGAATACATTTGACTCTTCCCAGCAGCGAATGAGAGGCTTGGCTCAGATTAGGTTTCTCCAAATTAACCATTATTTTCAACATTCATCAACTCATTAATTCTAATATAAGAAGTGTACTCTTGCTTGAATCTTGAGTTCGGGTATTGCTTCAGTTAGCAATATTGTATTAATTATATAAGTATTATAGCTGGATTCGGAACCTTTCTATCTCCAAACTCTTGGCTTTGTTTGGTTTGTTTAACTCTACACGTGTGGGAGGGTGTTAAAAGACATGAACCAGGTGTATCATGGAGACCAGGCCACATAAATGTGAGATTTCACAAGATTCGGGAAATAATATTCCTTCTAAAGGAGTTGTAGAAAAGATTCACACTCTAACAAAACCTCGTTACCACAGGTAGGGAAAATTCAAGCAATGTTTATATTGGGGATATGCCCACCTACCCCCTCCCCCTCCGCGCATACACTTCACACAAGATGTTTAAGATATAAATAAGATTTTTGTAATCATTATATCAAACAGTCATTATAAACTCTCCCATGTAACCCTATTTTTGTGATATAAACAAAGTTTCTTTAAACACCGTTTAACCATGTAAAATTAAATGCTTTGTTTTTCTTATTTCTATTTTACTGTATCAATGTCAGCATCTAATCATACCATAGACTGTTAATGGTGCCTGGACGAGAATGCAAATAATATTATTGGCAGTTTTTCAAAGGTTATATTTAGTTAGCCAAGAAATACTAAGAAAACATACTAATTTATTTCTTTTTTCCTTCCTCTATTTTTTTTTTTTTCACTTGCGATTTCCTTTTAGCTATATTTGGCTCCTCAAAAATTAGAGGAAAAATGTAAGAGAGAAAAAAATAAAATAAAATATAAGGAAATAAAATGAAGGAAAATAAAATAGATTTAAATATAATGTCATTTTTTATTTAATACTTCACCATTTTGTTTATTTGAATTCATCACAGTAAAGATTAAATAATTTTAACTTACATAAATTTTTAAGTACTTTATTTATATTTGATTTTTATTTTTATTTTATTTATTTTATTTGCTTTTTTGTTGGGAGATTATTCATTAGACATCCAAACATAGAAAATCTTAAGTCACACTCCAACTAATTAAAATTCGATTTTTTTACAATTAAAAAGATTTGTTATAACATAGTAACCATTCCTATTAAACTTGAATCTAGAACCTATCCTCTCTAAGCTGCCTGCTTTTTTAAACTTCAACGCTCTACCAACTAAAGCTCTAGATATTACGACTAAAATTCGAAGTTTTAATATTTGTATTTCACTATTTAATGAAAAAAAGTTCTATCCATTTAAATGAATATTTAATTAAAATAATAATCTTTATCAAGTTTTTAGTAGATAAAATGAAACTTAACTCTAACTAAATTCTTCCTCTCAAAAAAAAAAAAAAAAAATCTCTAACTAAAATTTAAACTAGCTCATGTGATAAGTATTTAATGTTTCAAAAGTCATGACTAGAGGATGGTTTTTAAATTTCTAGCCCATATATTAAATTTACTATATTATAACTAAAGTCATTAATTTCAAAAAACTACAGATAATCCATGTAATCATTATAACTCTTCCCAATGTATTCTCCGCTTTGACACGTGGATCTTGATGAACCACCACATAATTCTTTACAAATTTCTTTTGTTAGAAGTGATTTTAATCAAATTGAAAATACTGCTACTCATTATTTAGACATATATTATATATAAGTAATAGTAATTTATAAAAGATGTAAAGTTAATATTTAAAATCAATATAAATAAATTTTAAAATTCATAGAAGCACCTAATTTATAACAAAAGAACTTTTAATTTTAGCATTGGCCATACATTAGAAAGCAATTTCTACTGTTTCAAATAAATAGCACTTACATATCCGAATCAAGAGGAAAGACAAAATGGACATGTATGCAGGTTAATCTTTTAAAGTTCTTGGGATTAACCTGCACCCTATGCCCTCTGAGCCTTCATATTTATATCACTTAATTTCCTTGGAATCATAAAATATACATGTTGCACTAAGGGTGTAGTCGTACAAAGTCAAGGTTTAGCTCGAGTACATTAAAAAAAACTCGAAGCTCGAACTCGATTGAGCTTTTTCTTTTAGATATTTGAAACTCAACTCGTAAAATAGTCGAGTTACTTGAACTCGACTCGACAAAACTTGAATCAATTAAAAGATTAATAAATAGATGTACTCGAAATCGACTCAACTCAATTAATAAAATAATAAAGTTCAATTATACTCGCAAGCATCTTCAATTGGGTATTATAATACTCAAACTTGATTAGATAAGATCGATTTGATCAACTCTAAATAAAATCAATATTTTACGAATCGAAATAACGCCAAATACTCCGGCAACAGCTAGACTAAATCGCACCACTGTGTGGGACATTGTTTATGGTTCATGCACCTGTTCGTATCAACTGCTAAGATGTGGTTCATGCACCTGTTAGTATTACCTGCCAAGATTGTGGAATAAAAGATTGTAGAGAGACTGTGTGCAGAATAAACAATTGCAGAGGGAGAACTAGTGCTGAATAAACAATGACAGAGAGAGAATGAGTGAGTGTTGAACTAACAATTGTAGCGAGAGAATGAGTGCTGTGTTATGAGAAAATCATTATTTTATTTTATTTTCAATTAAAAAATACTTTATTTTATTTTTTGAGTGAAAAAAATGTTTTATTTCTTGGTTTAGCTAAAGCATTGGATTTGATTCAATGAACAAAAATAGGATGAAACATTTCAGTTTCTATATTTTTTGTTATATGCTAATCAAAATATCACCTATATCTAAAATCGTGGTCCTACTTATAAAATCCTACTTAGTTAGACTTTATTCCACATTCTCTTTAAAAAATATAAAACTCAAATTATTATTTTACGATATTTTTGTTCATCAAACCCGATAGCTCAATTCAATGCTCTAAGATAAACCAAGAAACAAAAATAAAATAAATTATTTTTTTACTCGAAAATAAAATAAATTATTGATTTTATCATAAATTATTTTTTTAATCAAAAATAAAATAAGTTGGAAAAATATAAACACCCTAAAGATAGCTTGTATTCTTATTTTCTATTCTTCTTAAAAAATATCATTTTGCCTCTAATTTTTTTATCAAGCCTTTCTGGGTCTCACCAAAGTTTTACCTTCATATTAATATAAATCTTGATTTTGTATATAAGTCAAATTACAAAATAATGATTATTTTTCTAAATTTACCAAAAAATTATTTTCATCAAATTTAAAAATATTTTAAAAATTCATACATTTTTTAGTTATTCAAAATGACTTTGTAATGCATAATATCAAACAAGATTACACGAAAATAATTTATTTTTTAAAATTCCTTACAACTAATTACAAAATAATTTTTTATTTTTTATTAAAAATATAAAATCCTAAATCTTAAAATTTCAAAAATCATATATTACTATTAATATATGATGGTAATAGTATATTGATTCCATTATTTCAAAAATCCAAACACTAAGAATGGAATCAAATTATTGATTCCATTAGACATAAGATTTGAAAGTGATCTTTGGATTCCCATTCTCATGTTCCAAACACACCTCAAGAGAAGTTTAAAAAGAAGATTCTTAAATGACAGAAACTAATCCTTAACAAACACCTAATCCCACAAGTTTGAGCCTTGCACGCTTTGCAAGAGACTAAAACACACTTAATTTGTTACCCGTCTTGAAATTATTTTACAACAACTTCATCAATTTTACATGAATATCAAACCCATAAGGAGAAAAAAGAACACACCAATATACAAGAACGCTGACGATACACGTAAAAGACATGTGCTAAAATAAAACAATAAAAAGCACTAAAATCAAACTCGCATTCGCTTTCAACGACGACGATGCCATGCGCCCCGTTGTTTATGTTACGGAGGTGATAAGACTTAATCATTAATTCTCTCCCTTGTGTTTTTAATCTCTTCAATTAGTCCGGTTCATAATTTTCTACTTATCACGTAAGACTTTTCGCTTCTCAAGAATCGATGAAGCGTTTTTCCATCTTATTACACTATAAATTTGCAGGGTTTTCAAGGAAGGCAGTGCACTTTCCTCCACTATCAACTCTTTTAAAAGAGGCAAACCATTCAATCTCAAAAATCTGAAATGAGAACGCCCTAAGAATGTTATTTCCCTCCCGAGAGCAAAGACGTTCATTAATTTTATGCCCTTAAGTTTCGAGAATCCTGCTCTGTAGTCAATAATGACGCCGGTCTTCGCTTTAAACGACAATGGGCCCAATATCAACTCAACAAGGTCGATGGGAGGATTAATTCATATGAACTATTACTTCATATTCGCCCATAAATGTATAGTTTTCTAAGTCAGTTAACTTTAGACTCCCTTCTCACCACCCATTCATATTGTTCCACATATGAACGCCCTGAGGTCGGGTCATCTTTATCAATACCCAAATGACTACTAAAGCACCTTCGATCACGATCCGCATTCCGCATCTTACGCCCCAAGTATAGATGCGTCTTAATCAGCGAACTTCCAAATTGAAAATGGAATATCTAGTCAGATATTATATCCCGTGAATCCGTGTGGTTTCTAGGTTAATGAGTCTACCTACACGGTGGAAATCTTGTATTACTCAGAACCGTGAGAAACGGTATCATTTCGCTTGAATGAATTCACCAATTTCCTTTTGCAATTTACTGGCCCTGTAAGGCCACGATCGACAAATAGAGTTAGTCTAACACTGCCATCAATTTTAGCACTCTTAAGCAAGACCAGGTTCACTGGCGAATTTGAACAACAAATCAAAGCACCGGAGGCGTGGGGCGCTTGCTCAAATGTTGAGAAACGTTTTCAGAGTCATGAGCAATGAGTCGACGAGGGCAAAGGGTATGCAAAGATGTTTCTCGTACCGGTAAAAACTTTGAATCTTTGGTTGAAATAGCAAGGTCGCTGGCGATGATCATGCATGCAAGACTTTACTCTTCCATCCCATTTTCTTTTGACTAATGGAATCATGCTTCAGCTTAATCACTCTTCAAATAATCTTCACTAACGCCTTTCCAAATCGCTTTTCACCGCTTCTAATAAATCCCTCCGCAACCCACACATATCCGATCAATTTACTTGCCATTATTTCATAGTCCTCCTGAAAAACACCGCAAGAAAGGAAGCAAGACTTAAAGAAACAAGGCAAGTCTCCGTAATTTAGAGCAAGAATTCCAAGCACGACTGGGGCCTTGACTTAGATGCCACTCCATGCTTCTAAGCATTTTCTCCACAAGACAGCCTTCTTTTCTGGATAGAAGCCTCCCGACACCACACCCGCTGTATACAAAGTTCTCAGATTTCCTCAATCTCTTTCCCACATCTTCCAATCCCAGACATTCAACTCGCGATATCAGACTTCTCTACTCCAGTCGAAGCTTTCGGCAGTTGAGCCTCCCAACTCCTCTTCCCCATGGACGGAGTCGATAGACAGACAGATCCAAAGCAATCTGCTCAAGCAAGGCAGTAGTGATGAGCACTCCAAGCCCGATTGACTCAAGGCCACAATAATCCATTCCAAACTTGATACCCATGCATCATCCAACACTATCAAATACCTTTTCTCACAAGGTACTTACGAACCCTCATTCCCATCTGATTCTCACCCACACTACGCATATGATCCGCTTTCTCGTGATAATGTTGTTGCCATCCCATTAGAAGCCTTTGATTGTATAGATTTGAGATACATACACCAAAGCGCGACATTGAAAGTGGCGACACATCAGGTCATTGCAAACTTTCTTAGCAAGAGTAGTTTTGCCAAGGCCACTCCATTCCCACGATGGCCACCTACCTCCTCTCCAGCTCTCTACTGATCAGCAGCATTTGCTTAACCGCTTCTGCCCTGCCCTCTCTTCATCCCTACCACGTCAGTTTTCCTCTCTACACTGGAAGCCCTTTCCTCACCCCATCACCACTTCATTGGGACTGAAGAGCTCCAAGCTCCGGAAGGCATCATTGCATTCGACACAATACCTAGACTTATTGGCCAAGATCTTCCTCAATCTTGACGTTGATCTCCTTGATCCGCCCATCCAGCCTGCGAATCGTAATGGCAGCTTGTCTGCAAAGATAAATACAGGCTGGCAAGACTTCATCGAGGAACTTGAGATTCTGAGCCTCCTTTGCCGCTGATGTTCCAGTCTGATGAATCCCGTCGATGACATCTCAGCATCATAGGCTGCATCTCTAATCTGATTCATCCACAGCTTCAGTCTCCTGTCGTCGGTGTGTGCTGCACTTGCCTCCTCCAAGAAGAGACTGATCCATTCAAGCTCGTTACGCAGCAGGCTTATTTGCCCTTCTACTCCTCCAAACAGGGAAGCTTCTTGTACAGCCAAGTTGCTCAACTTATCTACAAAAAACGTAATGGTTTCCGCCATTCTTTTAGAATTCAAGTGCAGTGGATTAACAAAAGAAAAAGAGTTGGCGGGGCTTGTTTGCTTATGGCTTCAAGAAGAAGAGGCAAAAGAGCATATAAGAGTTAAAAAACGGGGTCAACAAGTTGGTGGTGGCTTATTTTCTTCATTTCAACTGTGAGGAAACGAGGGTGGAGGGCTCCACCCCCTAGATTTTTAAGCCATTGTCTGAAAGAATCTTTGAAATCAATAGAGAGAGAGAGCTTCCCCTTACTTTCCTCATCACTTCTCCGAAGTCACGGGAAGCCCATCTTTTTCTATATTACACCCGTGAAGAGGTTTGGAGATAGAAACCGAAAATGGCTCCAAAAATTTATGATGTTTTCTTGAGTTTTAGAGGCGAAGACACCCGCTATACTTTCACCAATCAACTCTTGAAAGCGATCGAAGATTCAAGGTCTTCCGTAATTATTTTCTCTAAAAACTATGCTCATTCCAGATGGTGTTTGGATGAATTGGTCAAGATAATGGATTGTCAGAAAGATGTGGGACACACTGTTTTCCCGATTTTCTATCATGTGGATCCATCCCAAGTACGAAATCAAACAGGGCGTTTATTGAAGCGCAGAGGGGAGACCAAAAAGGGGCCTGGGCTAGAGAAACGGTTGGTACAATCAGTTTTAATAGCTAATTGAGTCGTGAGCTGGCCACTGGGAAATCTGGCCGAAGGGCTTCAACCTTTCGCCAAAGTCGGGTCCCGACAGGTTAACTAAAAACACAAAAGTGCCACGCGAGAAAAACTAAAATTAGTGCACATCGCCAGATCGCCCACATCGATACACCGATAAGGCATAAGAAATGAGAATAAAGAATTTCTTACCATTCTATTTCTCACTGAATTAGAATCACACATGATTCCATTTTTAAAGGCTTCTCGGGATTATTAAATCTAATATAAATTCATTATTTATTTCTATTTCAAGATTTATTAATATTTAATTTGAACAGTTAAATAAAATCGACAAGTAATACCATATCATGCGGATTTTAAGTAGCTTAAAAAATATAGGTTGGATAATTATTTACCCAAATAATTATTTTATTTTGGCCAAACGATGCTCACATAATTAGCTTCTTCATTTTTTCTAAGTAGTTAATATCTTAGTTTTTTGAAATTTTATGATTTAGGATTTATATTTTTAATAAAAAGATATAAAATTATTTTCAGATTTAACAGCGAATTAAAAAAATAAATTATTTTCGCAATCTTGTTTCGATACATGACTTAAAAGTCATTTTACAAAATGAAGTTAAAACCAATATAATAAATAAGTAAACTTAAAACTTGGGTGATCACCATTACGTAGTCTCTCGTGAAACCGATGCATGAACGTTTCAAATACTTTGATTGACCAAGACATGTGAAAACGACTTCAACTCTTGTTTTAACTTGACTTAAAAAGGAGCCTTAGAAAAGTGGGTATTGGAATCAGTTTCGCCAGTCTTTTTCTTACGTTTGATTGAACCTTTTGAAAGGGGGAAATTTTTCTAAATTTTCTATCAGGGTGAGGACCACCACCTCCTCAGAGACTTTGTATTACAGTCTTCCATTGTTGGTTGGGACTTGGGACGAAGCTTCCTTCCACTGTTTTCCAAAACTATTCTAAAAGCAAGTAAACACGTTTGCTTCCTAATTTATTTATTTTTTATTTTTTTTATAATTATAGTAAACAATCGGCAAAATGGAATGGAATATCTTATGGCTTCAAGAAGAAGAGGCAAAAGAACACAATGAAACTGATCACTGAAGCGATCTGACTGTAGCTCTTATTCAGCCATTTAAGGAGACAATGAGGATAAAAATACGAGTAGAATAGTAGAAATGGCTAAAAAGATGGAAGATTCGTTCTCTGTTATGCTATAGAGCAACAGTCTGCCCACCAAATAATGAATCTCCCTCTTGTTTTCTCACCCTCTCGTCTCTACTTATGGAAAAAGGAATAAAGGAGAGGATAAGAAGATTAGGTCTGAATTATTTTATAATAAGAGGATAAGTAAGAGGATAAGAAGATAAGGAGAGGAGAGGACCTGCTAGATATTATTTTATTTTTCATGTTAGTATAATTTATTACAGGTTTGATTTATCGTCGACTATGATTTATTGTTTTTTATTATCTTATCAGTTTGATTTTACATGAACAAATATATCAGATTAATTTACATCAATATATCAAGAGAAATATAAATATGTTAAGAATTATATTATTAAGACTTATCAAGCTATCACATATTTGACGGAAGCCAAATTTCATTTCTACTTTCCTTCTTGCCCTCATACCAGATGAAGTCACACCCTCCATGAAAAAAACCCTTCAAATGACAATACAATCAAATGCACTTGGTTTTCAAATACTTACTAAGACACTTTTAACCCTTTTTTAAAAAAAAAATTACTTATAATGGTTTTTATTCAGTGGTCGACATATTTAAAGTGATTACATTACTTTTTTATTAGATTTTCCCATTATTTTATTGACTTTATTTTTGGCATTCTAGTATCATGTGTTTTCATCACCATCCCATGAATTATGACATGATTTCATGATAGAGGGGGAATGATGAGTTGGATATGGGTACCCCTTAGATGGTAGCATTTTCCTTGTAATTAATCATATGTGAAGAGAACATAGAATCAAAAAGAATAAATTAATGTCATGTCATGACATCATAACGTAGAGACAAGTTGGGGGCCCAAAAATGAATAACAGGAGGGCAAACTGAGAAAGGGAAAGTCAAACCCAACATCAAATCACAGTAACAAAAAAAAAAAAGAAGAAAGAAAATTAAAATTTAAAAAGATTAAAAGGCCACAAGGAGGATACATTGGAATTTATTGAATCGCAGAGGGGGAGACCAAAAAGATAATTACATAGAGCCAAAGGCCCATTATGCGCGATGGGCCTCAGGGTTAGATGGGGTGTGTCAACTATGATGCTGTGAAGTTCTTATCTTGAAATTTCCGTGGCGCGTACCCCTACCGAAGTAGGGTATGTAATCAGGTACATGCACCCCTACCGAAATTATCAGGTACCACCTACTCCCTACATGCACTCCTACCCGTCTCCCAACCAATAGCTGTGATTTTGTCCATCGAAAAATAGGGAAATACTTGAAGGAGAATCTTGTAATATTAATGAGTTCTGTTCATTGTAATTTGTAAGAGTGGGCAGGCTATATAAAATAGGGAAATACCCGTCTCCCTACACTTCCCCACTCCACCAAACATTACTTGCCACATTTTTATAAAAAAGAATCATATCTTTTGACCAATTTCCTTTGAAATGAGAGCCTACACTATGGGACTATGAGGAGAGCCTACATTTCCCTACCAATTTTCATTTTTTATAATTTTTTTAGGAATTTAATAATTTTATTTTCCCTCAATTTGTCTTGAATTACATAATTGATTTAGTGATTTGTTTGATTGTTTTATAGCACTGAATGTTCAATGAATAGACAGAATTTAACCACTTCACTACCAAACTAATGATATGATCAAGTAAGAAGCTATTTTACCTAGCATACGGGAGTTAATTTTAAAAAAGCTGTTAACTAAAATAGCTGAATTTAATATAAATATATTTTAAAGAAATTTATTTTATTGGTACACACAAGACAGTTTAATAACCCTTAAAAGATAAATTATCGCTCTTAAAAAATTAACACCCAACTTTAAAAAGTGATTACTACCAAGTGAAATTGTAACGCCCCGACTTTCCATCCGAAATTGTCTTGCTATGTTGTAGTGGCGCACACACGGCTTCCAAACTGGCTACCATGGTTTTGCTTATTTGTCGACCTACGCCCAGCAGTTAAAAACGCCTCGATAAGATTCAATCTAAAGCTCCTATATAAGTGCCCCGATACCATCAGAACGCCTCAACTCTTCCTCGATATCGTCCAATTTAAGGCTGAAGGACGCAAACACTTGCTTCCTATCGCCGCCTTCCGATTTTGCTTCCTACACCTTCAAGAAAATATATCGACAAATAACAGCTAAAATCTTACATATACATACGGATTCTTAACTTCCCTCTCTAGCACGGTTCGACAACTATTTTTCGAGGATTTATTGATAATATTCTGATTTTTCAACGATCAAACCTTTCCAACCATTTATTTATTGAAAATGTTTAACAAGTGTTTTTTTTTAATTTTTTTTTATCTTTGTAAAATTATTGAACAAAGTTAGCTTAAGATTTTACATCAACATTTAATTTCTTTCATTAATGATTTTCTTAAAAATTACGATCACTTTTTCGTGTTAATATTTTTTCTTTTTGAAAATACTATATATAAAAATAATTTTATTTTTTAATAAACAAATATAAATATAGTAAAGAAATTTAATAAAAAATCAAAAACTATTTGATATTACCATTGCTAAACTTTCAAAATAATTTTGATATATAAATTAAAATATATTTGAATAATTTTAATTATTGATATTTAATATAAAAATATCCACCACATATCCTTAAAATCCAAGACTTATATATCCTCTTAAAAACCGATATTTTGGTTTTCCAAAGTGTTTTCACATTTTCAGTAATAGTTTTCAAAATGATAGCTTTAAATTAATTCTTATCTCTATCCCATTTAAAAAAAAATTAAATGAGACAGTTAAAAGTTTAAAATCTCACACACCCTTTTAAAATTTAAAATGATATTAAAATCTCACATCTTCCATTTTTATTTTTATCTATTTCTAATAAAAAATTTAACTGTTTTTTTTATTTTATAAAAGTAACTATTTTCATTAGACACCTGTAATTTTATATAAAGGATATTTTTATTCAAAAATAAATTTAATTTTAAAAAACATGAAAAATAATTAGATTTACAAAATTCAGATTATTTGAAATTTTAACCAAATATTTCAAGCAGGATATTTGGTAACAGTTTACTGACAAAAACCAAATATTTCTTCATAAAGCAAATAAATGTAAAAATAATTAGCAGTTGAGTGTTGGGCCGGGTATGAAGGGTATTGTGTGAATTTCCTGAGGCTGAATTCGTAAAATCACGATATTATTTTTATTTGATTTTTCTTAAGGTGAAAAGGAAATTATATTTTTGGTTACATTTGTTTTATTTTTTTTTTATTTTGACAAATTACAAAAGCCTCTGCCGACGCTGTCACTTTCTGTAATTAAGGCCACTAAGCATCCTATCCCTATGGCAAAGAAAAAGGATCAGTAAGCATCCGGATTTTGTGAATGGTGGTGGTTTTTCCTCATCACGCGCTTATTCACTTCTCTCATCTCTCCCAGTTAACAAAACTCCGCTTTTTCTATTGATATCGTCGAAAAATCTGGCCGCCTACACCGGTACAAAGCTATTTAAAAAATCAATCAAATGAACTGCAGGTAAATTCCAGAAAATCGCCGATATTTCTCGTCGAAAAATCGAAAACCGATTTTTCCAATCGAAAAATCGAGACTATTGAACACGCTACACATAAGTAAATTTCTAAAAAATATCGATAAATGATTCCAGAATATCTAAGAACATCTAGAACATTTCCAGAATCACTATTTTGACTCCAAAATTTTTTATAACACCATAAAATCATTACATTATCCAAGCCTCCATTTAACTCTCAAATTATTTTTTCATGATTTAACTCAATATTTCAAGATCTTATTACGAATATTATCTTCATCAAGCATTTGCATCCCTTCATCAAATAACGTGAATTGTTCACATCTGCCTTCATTCTCATTAAATTTACTATCAGAATGTAATTTCTTCAGCAAATTATAAATTTAATATTATTTTTAATTAAGATATTCGTTTATTTACGCTTTTTATATACTTAACAAAATATTCCATTTAATTTTTAAAGATTTTTATCAATTTTCGCTTTTACCGATATTTCTTACTAAAATATTCATCGATATTTACCGATATCGATATATCCGTGCAAAATCCAAAGCATCGATATATATCCGCACTACCGATACATTGCTCATTGCTCTCCTCACAAATATAATGTCGCCCACTTATCTACTTCAAGCCCTTGGTCTTCCTCAATCTCCCATTACAATAATCCACATATTTGGAAGAAAGAAAAATCCCCATGGTTAGGTCGGATCCACTGTGGCCTTGAGGACAAATGCCCTCCTCCTAAATTCTTGGTGAAAAATGTTTTGCTAGGATTTTAACTCTGAATCTTTAGTTTAAAAGAAAACCCTTAACTTACATTATATCATAATTTTACTATTATAAAGCGATAAAGGGATAAAATGATATACAAAAAGTTTCAAATCAAAATATTATAATATAATATTCAAAATAAATAAATAAATATTTCAATTCGATTTTTTGCAATGTTTTGAAATTTGATCTGGACCGCTGATCGATTACAAATTGCATTCGATTCAACGCAAAATCGCTTTTTTCGACCAAATCATATAAGAACCCAAGAATAACTCCAGAAATCTACCGGTTCTCAACGAACCAAATACTTCACTCTCACAAATTTCCTTTTTTTTCTGCTTTAAAACGATCAGTCGCTTTACTCACTAAGTTCTCAGAGTGCTAAGACTTAACCAAAAATTCAATTAAATACGACAGACTCTATGAATTTGAACATTTAAGGAAATTACAAATCTGACCATTTTATCACTCGTGTCATGATTATTTGCATATTAACAAAATTATATATTATTACTAATTAAGTATATATTTATATAAATAAGTTTATTCTATTTTTAATATATTTCATATTTAAAATCTTATACACGTTTTAAATAAATTTTTAAAATATTTTATTTATATAAAAGTAATAAATAATATCTTAAATATTATTAATTATATATTTTTAATTTTAATTAAAAATATAAATAATATATTTATTACGTCATCGATTCAACTCCGCGATTCGATTCTCACTCTGGCTCGACCAAATGAATCGTAACCGATAACTTTTTCGCTCAGTCACCTGGCCCGATTTTTAAAATATTAATTTTTTTTAATTTTTTTTTAAATTAAATATTTTAATTATAATATAATAAATTATACACGTTACAACTTAGAACCTTGTACCATCTCTAATGTCCTCATCTTTTGAAAGCACTCTACCACATAAAGACTCTCGGCATGATAATTTTAAGGGTGCGTATCCACATTTGCCCAAAAAAATTGTGAATTCTCTATTTTTTTAACCTTTGGAATTGATTGAAGGGATGAATGTTGTTGGACCTATCCCAAAGCGGGACCCAGAATAATCCTTAAGGTGGTAATTAGATTTGATGTCTGATCATCTACTACTTGGATAGATGAACGTTCCCGAAAATGAGAAAAGAAGGCCAGCAGACTGCCCACACTCCACGCTACTGGTCTCGTGTAAGTGGGCCTGCTTTCATGCGACCAAACCCAAGCCCCAAAGCACAAAGATCGTATACTAAACCAATAACGACGATACGACTAGCTGACGCGATCTGAAATGGGCATACTGGCCGCCAACTCTTCGATTTTCATTTATTGTTAAGGTGAATAGAATATTATTTATACTCTGCACTGGGTTTCTATGATATCAAAATTATGAATGAAATGAGAATTTTGAAGAATCTTTTTCCATTCCTATTTTCATGGAATGAAATCAATACTCGATTCCATTTTTGTGTTGTTTGGATTTGCTTAGAATCTAATACGGTATAACGATTGCTTATTTCTATTCCCAAGATTTCGCACGCCGTAATTGAATTAAAAAATAAAAGTTAAATAAATTGACAAAGTAATACCATATCACGTGATTTTAAGAGTTTAAAAAAATATAAGTTGGATAATTATTTACCCAAATAATTATTTTACTTGGTCAAACGATAAGCTACATAATTAGTTCTTTTTTTTTTAGTAGTAATATCTTATTTTTGAAACTTTAAGATTTATGATTTTATATTTTTAATAAAAAAGATATAAAATTATTTTGTATTTAGTTGTAAGGAATTAAAAAAATAAATTTTTTTTCGTGTAATCTTGTTTGATATTATGACTTAAAAAGTCATTTTAGGAAATAACTAAAAATGCAAAATTTTAAAATACTTTTAAATTGATGAAGATAATTTTTTAAAATACATACATATATATATATATATATATATATAGTATATATATATATATATATATATATATATATATATATATATTATTTTAAGGTGTTTAGATGCATTCCTACACAAACATTTGTAACAGTTAAAATTACTGAAAAGATCATCATAAAAACTCGTAAAATTGAAGTGTTTGAATAAATAAACACTTGTCATAATTTTTCAAAAATTTTATCTATTTTTATATGATTTTTTCGAATTTATTTATTTATTTTTATTATTTAGAAAATTTTCCTATTTTTGTACATAAAATTTTCAAAATTTTAGTTATCTTTACATATAATAATTTTTTCAAAATTTCATTTTTAGTTTTAAGATTTTTTACATAATTTTTCATAATGACATTTTTGTTATTAAGATGATCGATTTTTAGGCTTCCGTATAAGTTTTTTAAAGATTTTTGATAAGTTTTCCTCCCATAAAGCTTATTGAAATAAGCTAAAACTTAGCTTATAAGTGAGTAATAATATAAACTATTTTTATAAGCTTATTCCAAATACCTATAATTTTATCAAAAGATTCATGGTAAGATAAACTCAAATAAATCAAGTAATAAGCTATCTCAAACGCACCCTTGGTAAAATTTGTAATCATAATAACCCTTAAAAGATAAATAATCGCTCTTAAAAAGTTAACACCCAACTTTTTAAAAAGCGACATTAACAAATTAAATCAGAACACCAACTTTCCATCCGAACGTTCTGCTATGGTCAGAGTGGCGACACACTGCCAACTGGCCAATAGCTGCTGCTATTTGTTTTAGCTAAACGAGTAAGGTAAAACAAAACGACGTCAAAGACAAGCAGTATCGTGGTTTTAGAAGCAAAGACGGGAAGCACATTGCAAAAGCCCAAATATTTCAAACTGAAATGGGTCAAGTTGATAGCAAACCAAGCTCCCCGCCAAACAATTCCCAATCTCAGCCCTCAGATTCCCTCGATTCTCTACTCGCAGGTGAATCTCAGCCCTCAGATTCCCTCAGATTCCCCGGCATTTGGCGACGATGCAAATGAGGTTATTCCAGCTCTTTTAGGTTTAAATTCCATTTTTTTTGTTGTTCTTTTCATTCCCATTTTCAATGGTTTGAATTTTGCATTTTGCAGTCGCTTGATGCTAAAGCTCAGAAAGCCCTAGAATGCCCTTGCATTGCTCATCTGCGGAGCGGTCCGTGTGGAACGCAATTTTCGGAGGCTTTCGTCTGCTTCATCAAAAGCACTGCAGAAGAGAAGGTAATTTCAATGAATGCATGTGATATTCGAAACGATGCATGTTGCGATTAATTTGAAAATGGCAATGGATGATTATTGCAAATTTCAGTGGTAGATCAGGAAAAAATGGTATGTGCAGAGGTTGCAAAATTATTATCTTACTTACGATTTGACTCCGTGACATGATACTTAACTCGACTCGATTGTGCTTCACTCGAGCCTACTCCTGGGTATGCAATTACCTCTTCATATAAGGGAACTCGTTATTTCCATAGTTATTTCTTTATGATCTCCAAATTTTTTAAAAGACGACAGCAGCGCATTTATATTCATATTAAACCCGAATCCTACAAGCTGTTTTGTGAGTAGCATTTCATTCTTAATACGCTATCGATCGTATTTGAGAGGGAGTGTTCGGGTTTGAGCCACCTCGCTGTGTTCTATTATTTCTTATTTGTTGATTTGAAAGTCCATGAAGGACTCTATTTTTTATTCTCGACATGCTGCATGGGCTCGCACGCAAGTGAGTACAAGTAGCGCACGCGATTTATATCAACCCAAATCCTGAGCCAACTTTTGGTGAGATTTCCATTATTTAATGGCACTAATAAAGAAACATAACATTCTCTGCAAGACGTGCCTTTTCAATAAGGCACATGTTTTGGATAGTGAGGCGCTATGCCAGGGAGTAATTGTACCTTGAGCCTAGGCGCGCCATAAACACGCCTTTTAAAACTATACC
The DNA here is from genome assembly GCA_016808115.1 of Tetrastigma voinierianum. Classification (NCBI taxonomy): domain Eukaryota; kingdom Viridiplantae; phylum Streptophyta; class Magnoliopsida; order Vitales; family Vitaceae; genus Tetrastigma; species Tetrastigma voinierianum. The sequence continues at coordinate 75,553 of JAEQBH010007569.1, forward strand.
GTGCAAAGGTTGTGAAAGTATTATCATACCTTCAATTTTTTTTTTTTTTTTTTCTGAATACTACAAAAAATAATTTGACAACACCTCAAAAAATGTTAAAAACTGTGTTGAGACAAATTCTTAAAAGTTGTCGTTAGTAAAAAAAATTTCTCAAATTTGTTTTTTAGTTTAGAAAACTGTTATTTGTTCCAGAGAACAGAAAATCATTTTCAACCAATAGTTCCTAGATAGATTCTGAGAGTGGTTTCTGTTGATGCTCTATTTGGTTGCTGAATGGAAAAGAAAATTCAGGTTAACTACTTGAAGAACTATGATTGATTTCTATTTCTACCTTTCCCTTTTCTTGTTTATTCTCACTAGCTAAAGAGCATATCTGGGGGGGCTTGCCAACATGCAATTTTATAGTCTTTCTTTTTTCACTTTTAACGGTTAGTCCGTTGCATAAAGCTCTTTTTTCAGATGTTTGAAGCTCGACTTGAAAAATAGTCGAGCTACTCGAACTCGACTCGATAAAGCTCGAATCAATTTAAAAATTAATAAATAATTATACTGAAACTCAACTCGAATTTGATTCGACACAAAATAGTCTATAATCCTCGATTAAACTCGCATGTACCGAGCTCCGGGTATTATGATAGGCCGAACTTGACTCGATAGTTACTGAGCTACTCGAGTTGGAAATGGTACCGACCTTTCAATTAACTCCGAGTCAAATTAAAGTGTTTTACGAGTCGAACTCGAGTAACTCATGAGTAGCTTGACTCGTTTACACACCTAGGTGGCAAGTGAGGTGGGGTGTAGGTGTTTGTTGTCTTGATATGTGTGATCTGATTAGCTCAAAAAGTAGCCTAAGTTTGGAGGTAGTATTTGTTCTGTATTGCTAGAGTGGGCAATTGCTCTTCAGATGGAAGGGAACTGCTATTTTCATAGTTATTTTTTCATAATCTCGTAAATTTTTTAAAGAGCTATGTTAAAAAGCATGATATTCATATTAAACCCGAATCCCACAAAGTGCCTTGAGCTTTTAGGGAGGATCAAGCTGTTTAACACAGATAGAGTTTAGTCTAAGAAGTTAGGTTCCTGGTTCGAGACTCCTTTGTAATTTATACTCCATTTGTTGAATTAAAAGTCCATGATGACTTTGCTTATTTGTTACTCTCCACGCTGCATGGTGGGCCTGCACGCGAAAGAGCAGTATTAAAAGACATGATATTTCATATCAAATCCTAATCCTACAAGTCAATGAAGGATCCCGACCCTAGATTAACCTCATGAACTCGAGAGGATTCTCCTACCCAATGGATATAGAAACTTTTTCTCAAAACTATCAAATAAAATCCACGAGCGAACCCTTTACAACTTTTTACATATCTTAGAAAATAATATGCAGTTTTTAAGTAGTAAAAATTTTTTTCTTTTCAAACACTTAGATTTTTCAAAAAATCGGCCGTAGCTTCTCCTCGTTTTTTCTGACTTTCCCAAATTTACAACACTGCATAAGCATTTAAAACACTTCTAATCTTTCATATTTTCAACTTTCGCTTTAGGACTCCTCATTCACAACTCAATCAACACAATATATATACCATATACATTTATTCCTTTCAATCATCAAAACATTCAAAACTTCTCTTCAATTCCACGCACGCTTTATAAAAAGATCGGGCTCGAGCCTGACTTAAGCCGACCTCACCCAAGTAGTTCCTTCAAAATATATCCATATGCATATATACATGACAAACTATTTGACATATATAAAATATGCTAACTATTTATACAATGCGCTCACATGCGCTGCCTCCTCACTCGCCGACTCACCGCAAGCAGAGCAGACTCTACCCACAAGACCGTCTGTGGGTCCTGTGTTTTTGGAAACATATAAAGAATGAGCTAAAAGAGCCCAAAGGAGCGTACATCACACACAGATAACATTTCCAAGATATATCAAAATAATACATACTTATACAATTAAAATCAATTTATGCCTTAAACATTTATGCCTTAAACTTTCTTTCTTTCTGATAATAAATACTTATACATTAAAATCCATTTATGCCTTAAACATTTATGCCTCAAACTTTCTTTCTTTCTTTCTTTCTTTCTTTCTTTCTTTCTGATGGAACCCAGGGGAATAAACACACGAACGCTTTTCTGCACTCACTGAGGGACACATTCCGCCATAACCACTATCGCTGGAAACCTCCACGCTCAGATAGGGTTCCGCCATAAGAGACCTTATCAATGCTGTAGCGATATTACCTTTAGTACCTAATTCCCTCCCGCTAAGAACCCATAACTTCACCCTCTAAATCCTTACACGCTTTTTAAGCGTACTCACATATCGCCATAATAAATATATGGGGTTAGGGTAACCATCAAGAAAAACATTTATCAAAAATACATTTATAAATCCATGTAAATCCTTTACTTTATTTATGAAAACTCATATATATATATATATATATATATATATATATATATGCAAATATACATATGCATTCTTTACACATTTTTAAACTTTCATAATACCTTAACATATGCATACAAATATAATTTAGTATAAATATATATTGATGCAAGATAAAACATTTTATATGCTCTTGCACATTTACATAAACATTTCCATTAAACTTCTTCAATTTAACATTAAAACCATTCACTTTAAAAACTCAATTTTCAAAATATCATTTTCACTCACGCTTCACCGCTCAATCCCGCTGCTTCCGCCGACTCCGTTTCCCGTCCGATGGCCATTTTCACCTTTTTCAAGAAAACCACAACTATACATTAACTCATAACTTCCATTTTAATCCACCATACACATTCATTTAAATCCAAATGAACAAATTACCTTAAGCACAAAAACCCATTCATTTTCGGGCCAACCTTTTTTCCAACAATACTCTATGTACTTTACGACTCAAAAATTATTCAAACGGTCTTCAAAATTTATGAAACCTCCCAGATCAGTCCTTTATATATCCAATGACATCTCTTTAAATTTTCAATTTAAAATTCCTTCTCTAAAGCCCTCAACCACATAACACAAGTTATTGTGTTTTACATCTAGATGGCAGAACAGAATCTGCACATAGCTCCACTTTGACAAATTTTCTGGGCACTTTGAGATACAATTTGCTTAAACTTCCTTCAGATGCCCTTTTTCCTTAGAAGTCTATTTTAACCAGAAACTTGAATCACTCAAATCGGATCAGCGTTAGCGGTCAAAATACAAAATTGGTCGAAACAGTAGGAAAACATAAGATTTCCTGCATCGGCATCTTCGCCTCGTAGTGGCCCACTGCACGTGTTTCTCTTCCACTTTTTTCACTCTAAACACTCCAATCTGACGCCTTATACCCATTTCAACATATCACACACAATTCCCTATCAAATCCTAATAATTCCTCACTTTCTTTTCAAAACCTAATCTAATCCATTTCCTTCTCAATCGATATCAAAATCAGCACCATTAAACCTTTAAATACCACCAATTTAACATCCATACTAGAAAATTCAAGACATTAGACATGAAAACATCAAACCCTAACCCCACCATTAAACTTACTTGTTTCGGGTTTCCTTTACTCCTCTCCTTGCTACCACTTCAGAGACACTTGAAAGCTTGGAAGGAGAAGAAAAATCACATCTCCCACCTTGCTCCACCATTTTCTTTCCCCTTTCTCTTTCTTTTCCTCTCTTTTCTCCTTTTCTCCCTTTCTTTTCCTTTCTCTCATACGTGAACCCTATTCTTTAGTTAATTCAAATGAATGTTTGGCTTGCTTTTTCTCCTTTTATTATTTTAACATTTTTAATTGCAAATAACCCTCATCTTTTCAATTTTGCAATTGTAACTTATGAAATTTGTATTGTGGCCCATCTCTAACTTGATTATGATTTCCATATCCTGCTTAATGACTATTATACCCTTATGCTCATACCATAAATTATCATTTCCTATCATTTCCTATTTTTAGTCTCCAAAATACTACTATGTGACATTTAGTGTTTTATACACCCTTACAAAGATTACTTATTCACACTCTCTCGACTCGGTGTTGCAAAATCCTCCCTCTTAGAACATTTTCGTCTCGAAATCAATAAAACCAAACTCCAAAAAGAAAGGAAAGGAAAATACCTCATTTGGAAAATAATTGAGGGTAATGACGGCCTGATCCGAGCCTCCGGGCTCCCAAGTAGCTTGCCTCCCTCTCATGATTCCTCCATAGTACTTCGACTAATGGAATCACTTTACTCCTCAACACCTTTTCCTTGCAATCTACAATCTGCACAGGTATCTCTTCATAAGTCAAGTTCTCCTTTAACTGCACTGTTGTTCTTCAATACATGCGTAAGGATCTCGATATATTTCTCAAACATCGATACATGGAATGTATCATGAATCCTTGATAACTCTGGGGTAACTTCAACTTATAAGCTACTAGCCCCACCTTGCTCATAATCTCATAAGGTCCAATATACCTTGGGCTAAGTTTGCATCGTTTCCCAAATCTCAACACACCTTTCCAAGGTGAAATCTTCAAAAACTCGTCACCTATCTCAAATTGCAAGTCTCTACGACGCTTGTCCGCATAACTTTTCTATCTGGCCTTTGTGCAATTTTCAATCTATCCCTTTATAACTTTGATCACAAGTCACTTGGACAATTTCCAGACCTACTAATTTCCGCCTACCTCATCCCAACAGACTGGAGTTCGACATTTCCTGCCTCATAAAGAGCCTCATAAGTGGGCCATACCAATATCGGGCCTCGATAACCGGCTATCAGATGCGACCCATCGTGGTTAGACGGGTGTCCCAGCCCCTCTAAACTCCATAACACATGCCCTAAGCATATCCTCTCTTAAAGTCTCGTATAGTCCCTGTCAGACGCCATCCGTCTGCGGGATGAAAAGCCGTGACCGAATGCGCTTAGTGCCGTGGGCATTCAGAACTAGCCCAAAACCGTAGGTAAACCTCGAATCTCTCGTCAAAACTATCAAAACCGGAACCCCACAAGCCTCACTATTCCTCACCTACATACAATCGGGCTAACTTTTCTAAAGAATCTTCAACATTAACCGGTGTAGTCGAGCAGACTTCATTAAACGATCAACTATAACCCATATGTATCATGCTACCTTCCGAGTCCGTGGAAGCACCAAGCCACAAAATCCATAGTAATCTTTTCCCCATTCTACACCGAATAGGAGTAATCAGATCTTCCCGCAAGCCTTCCGATGCTCGCCACTGGCCGACAAAGTTAGGCACTGAAACGAAATCGCAATTTCTTTCTTCATCCCATTCCACCGCAATGTTCTTTCAAAGTCCTCAGACATCTGTACTACCCGATGCATAAAGATACGCAGCATGAATGTGCTTCTTCCATAATGTTCTCTTCAGCCGCCATACTTCCGGCACACACATTTCTCCGCCCTTTCACTATCATTCCATCATCTCTAATTTGAAACCCACATTCTTCCCTTTTTCTATCTCTTCCTTGCTTAATCATTCCGTGGATCTCGCGATCGCCCCGCTAGAATCATCCCACCAGGAAGTTTCGGCCTACCACCTAAACGCGGGCCACAAGGCTCCTCGACCCTCAACCGATCCACTCAGTAGCTCACGCCTGGTACCCGCAGACGCCTCCCATTGGACCAAAAGACCCTAGGGTCCCGGGTTCGACCCTCCTGGGGGAGGCGAAAGGAACCCCGCGGAATGAGGATATCCTATGAGTGAGCTTCCACCGAAGGGTACCCATGAGGTGTCTAAGGGTGGGGGTCTCACATTGAAGCTTTTTGAGAGTTTCATTGCTTAACAGCTGTGACGAGCTCAAGATGACAAGCAGGTCTCTGTCTCAGATCTCTTTTGTACTTATTCCCTATTTGTTGATTTGAAAGTCCAATGAAAGTTAATTTTGTTCGATTGCTTCTGACTTTTCAAGTGCGGTATGGTTTCACACGCGGAGGTGTTAAAAGGCATGATATTCGTTTTAAACATTGTTAAAAAAAAATAATAACTCTTTGATTAGGAGACTAAAGAGAAAAGAAAAGAAAGAAAAGATTCCTAAATGGATTAGGAAACTAATCCCTAAGGCCTTGTTTAGTAGGTAAAAAATTTTCTCTTTTCTCTGTTCAAACTTTTCGAAAACAAAGAAAACGCGTTTAGTTACGAGAATAAAACGAAAACAAATTTTGAAAACAAAGAAAATGAATTCACTATTTTCAACATTTTATATATAAATCAGAAAACAGTTCTGTGTTGTTTTCTTTGTTTTCAAATTATAAGAATTCAAAAAAGTGTAAAGCAAAACCAAATTATAAGTGAAAAAAAAAAAAAAAAAAAAAAAAAAGTGTAAAGCAATAGCAAAAATCAAGACAAAAATCAAATGACAAAAAATGAATAGTAACCTCCATTTAAAACACATTTTCATTGTTTTTATTAACTTCATTTTCAAGAAAATGGTTTTACAAAATGGATTTTCTTATTCTTTATTTTCAACCAAATTCAAGTACGAAACGATTAAAATGAAAACTAAAGATTAGAATACATTGAAATTTTCATATTCTTAATTTCTCGATAGAGTTGAAAATTTTCGTGAACTAAACTGACTCAATATTCTCCTGCCGGAGCATATAGGTCTACCGGGTTACGTATGTACTTAATCCTAATGCACCAAGCTGCCAGGGATACGCACTTAACCGGATTGCCGCAGTATCCGGGGTCGCTGAAAAGTACGCACCGAATTATACGACGAAATACGACCGAATGGCACACCCGCCGCAATTTTTGATTTTCACTATTAAAGAAGCCGAGGAACATACATATTTATACTCTAAGGGTGTGTTTGGTACATTGGAATGAGAATGAAGAATCTCTTTCCATTCCTATTTCTCATGGAATGAAATCAATAATTTGATTCCATTTTTAGTGTTTGGATTTGTTTAGGAATCAAATATGGGAATGATTGTTTATTTCTATTTCAGTATTTGTTAATATTAGGAATTTGAATGAAAAAAGAAATAAATTGACAATAATACAATTTCACGTGATTTTAAGAGTTTAAAAAAAATATAAGTTGGATAATTATTTACCCAAATAATTATTTTACTTGGTCAAACGATAAGCTAGATAATTAGTTCTCATTTTTTAAATAGTAATATCTTATTTTTGAAACTTGATGATTTAGGATTTTTTATTTTTAATAAAAAAGATATAAAATTATTTTGTATTTAGTTGTAAGGAATTAAAAAAATAAATTATTTTCGAGTAATCTTGTTTGATATTATGACTTAAAAAGTCATTTTAGGAAATAACTAAAAATGCATAAATTTTAAAATACTTTAAATTGATGAAGATAATTTTTTGGTAAAATCTAGAAAATAATCGCTATATTTCAGAATTGAGATTATATACAAAATCAAGATTGAAATTGGTAAATATTTTTGGAAGTAAATTAATAGGAAGGTAAAGTCTTAATGGGATGAAGAAATTAAAGTCAAAATGATTTATTTTAAAGCTTTTATATTTTTTGTAGGGAGAATAAAAACGAATTTAAACTATCTTTCGTATGCTTATATTTTTTCTCGAGAAAATCAATACTTTTATTTTATTTTTTGATTAAAAATACTTTTATGAGAAAATCATTATTTTATTTTATTTTTCGATTAAAAATATTTCCTTATTTTATTTTGAGTGAAATTTTTTTGTTATTTTGTTTAGCTTAAAGCATTGGATCATTCGATGAACAAAATAGGCATGTATTTTAAGTTTTTATATTTTTTGAAAAAGAAGGTGGAATCCTACTTATAAAATCCTACTTCTAAGTAGGATTTTGATTCCTTAGATATATGTGGTATTTTGATTCCACATTCTCTTTTAAAAAAATATAAAAACTAAAAATTATTATTTTATACCTATTTTTTGTTCATCAAACCCGATAGTTCAATACTCAAGCAAACCAGAAATTAAAATAAAATAAATTATTTTTTTTAATTTAAAATAAAATAAAGTATTGATTTTCTCATAAATTATTCTTTAATCAAAAATAAAATAAGCTCCAAAAATATAAAGCTATATAAACACACCTTAAAGATAATTAGATTCTCATTTTCTATTTCCTTAAAAATATAAAAACTTAAAATCATCATTTTGCCTCTAATTTCTTCATGAAGCCTTTCTGGGTCCCACCAAAGATTTACCTTCATATTAATATAAATCTTGATTTTGTATATAAGTCAAATTACAAAATAATGATTATTTTTCTAAATTTTACCAAAAAAATTATCTTCATCAATTTAAAACTATTTTAAAATTCATACATTTTTTTGTTATTTCCTAAAAATGACTTTTACGCTATAATATCAAACAAGATTACACGAAAATAATTTATTTTTTAAAATTCCTTACAACTAATTACAAAATGATTTTTTATTTTTTATTAAAAATATAAAATCCTAAATCTTAAAGTTTCAAAAATCAGATATTACTATTAAAAAAATGAGAACTAATTATGTAGCTTATTGTTTGACCAAGTAAAATAATTATTTGGGTATATAATTATCCAACTTATATATTTTTTTTAAACTCTTAAAATCTTTTGCGGATATAGATATCACACAGTTTCCTTTTCATTCCAAAGAATACCGAAATAAGAATGGAAGGAATTTTTATTCTATTCTCATTCCCATGTTCTAAACACACCTAAGTGTTAGAGCAAATAAAAGAAACAAAGTAGAGTCTAATTAGGATACTAAAGAGAAAAGGAAAGAACGAAAAGATTCCTAAATGGATTAGGAAACTAATCCTTAACAAACACGAATCCTACAAGCTTGAGCTTTTAGGAGATGCTTAGGTACACTAAACACACTTAATTTGTTACCCATCTTGAAATTATTTTACAACAACTTCATCAAATTTACATGAATTTCAAACCCATGAGAAAAAAAGAACACACCAATATACAAGAACGTCGGATGCATACGTAAAAGACATAAGAAAATAAACAATAAAGAGAATTAAACTTTGAGATTTTTCAAATCATGATCACTTTCATGCGTCCTCATTGCTTATGTTATGGAGGTGATAAGAATCTTGCTCGAATTCTTCTCCTTTGTGTTTTTAATCTCTTCAATTAGTCTAGGGTTCATCTTCTCTAGCTTTACTAATAAGACTTTTCGCCAGAATCGGGAGGAAGTGCGCGCTTTTCCCATCGAGGCACTGATAAATTTGTGGCTTCGCGAAGGCAAGCACTTTCCTCCACTATCAACTCTTTTAAATTAATCAAACAATTCAATCTCAAGAATTCGAGCCGAGGGAACGCCCCAGAAGAACAAGTTATTTCCTCTCCGATATAAGCATCAAGGCCTATTAATTTTTAGAGTTCTTAAGTTTGCAACTCGTCTAGAGTCAATACGGGTCTTGCTTTAAATGACAATAGACCAATATCAACTCAACAAGGTTGGATGGGAAGATTAATTCATATGAACTATTACTCATACTTGACCCATAAATGTATAGTTTTCTAAGTTGGGTTAACTTTGGTAGACCCCTTCTCACCACCCATTCCTGTTGTCCCATATATAACGTCTGGAGGTTGGTCATCTTATCAATACCCAAATGACTACTAAAGCACCTTTGATCACGTGACGCAAGATTCTTAAGATCTGATAAGTCCCTAAGTATAGATGTCTTAATCGGTAACTTCCAAATTGAAAGTGGAACAGATTCTAAATAGATATTATCCCAGAAATCCATGGTTTCTAGGTTAATGAGTCTACCTATGGACCGTGGAAATCTTGTTCGACTCGGGACCCAAGAAACTTAAAATATTTCTATGTGGAATGAATTCTCCAATTTCCTTTGGCAATTTCATTTCTCGGTCTTCACTACAGATCTAAGTAGCTAGAGCTAGGTCTAACACTGCCAAGAATTTAGCAACTTCTTAAGCAAGACCAGGTTCACTGAGGAATGTGAATGGAACCAATCAAAGATCTGGAGGCTAGTGGCGCTAACAAATGTTGGAGAGAAATGTTTTTTGAGAGTCATGAGCAATGAGTCGACGAGGGTTAAAAGGGTATGCAAAGATGTTTCCACATACCAAAAAACTTTGAATCTTTTTGGCTTTGAAATAGCAAGGTCGCAAGGAGATCATGCACGCGCAAGTGAAGACTCTTACTTTCCATCCCATTCTTTCGACCAATTTGAATCATGCTTCTCATGAATCAATTTTCTAAATAATCTTCACCAACGCCGGCTTCCAATCGCTTTCTTCACCCCTTGCTTGCACAAATCCCTCCGCAACCCACATCCGGATCAATTTACTTGCCTTTATTTCACGCCCTTCGGAAAAACACCACAAGAAAAGGAAGCAAGACTTTAAGAAATAAGGCAAGTCTCTCAGAATCTCAGCAAGAATTCCCATGCACGACTCGTGGCCTTGACTTAGATGCCACTCCATGCTTTTAAGCATTTTCTCCCACGAAGACGTGAGTCTTCTTTCTCGCTGATGTAAGCCCTCCCGATACCACAATGGCTAGAGGCAAGCTCGCATTTCCCAGACCCTTCCCACATCTTCCAACCTCGCAGACATTCAACCCTGGGTGATATTTACTTCTACTTCCAATGGAAAAGCTTTTCGGTAGAAGAGCCTCCCAACTCTTCTTCCCCCAAGGGATGAGTTGATGAGCTTGCATGTGCATCCAAAGCACCGTTGGTTGCGTGTAGTGATGAGCACTCGGCCTGGCTTCGACTCGAAGATACAAGCACAATCCATTCCAAACTTGGATACTCCATACATCATCCAACACGATCAAATACCTTTTCTCCTCAAGGTACTTACGAACCTCCATCCCCAACGGATTCTCACCCATATTACGCATATGATCTCAAGCTTTCGCATAACGTTGTTTATTATCCCCATTAAAGTTTCCTGGATTGTATAGACTTGAGATACATACACCAAAGCGCCTATTATCAAGTGGTGATTAACATCAGGGTCATTGTAAACTCTTAGCAAAGAGTAGTTTTGCCAAGGCCACCCATTCCCACGATGGCCACCACTCCTCTCCAAATTTCCATTGCTTTAGCAAGATTTGCTTAACCGCTTCCACTGCCTTCCTTCATCCCTAATACACGTCAGCTTCCTCTACAATTGGAAGCCTTTCTCACCCCATGTCACCAATTTCATTGGGATTCAAGAGTCAAGTCTGAAGGTACCATTGCATTTTCGACACAATACCTAGACTTGTTGGCCAAGATCTTCTCAATCTTGATCGTTGATTTCCTTGGATCCGCCCATCCAGCTCATGAATCAATGGCAGCTTGTCTGCAAAGATAACACAGGTTGGCAAGACTACTGCGGAGGAACTTGAGATTCTGGAGCCTCCCTTGCCGCTGGATGTTCCCAGTCTGCCGATGAACTCGGCCGATGACATCTTCAGCATCATAGGCTGCATCTCTAATCTGATCTATCCACAGCTTCAGTCTCCTGTCGTCGGTGTGTGCCAATTTGCCTCCTCCAAGAAGAGAGACCGATCCATCTGGGCTCGTTACGCAGCAGGCTTTATCTCGCCCTTCTTACCTCCAAACAAGGAAACTTCTTGTACAGCCAAGTTGCTCAACTTATTCACAAAAACGTAATGGTTTCTGCCATTCTTTTTAGAATTCATGCAGGAATTTCCGGTTTCAAGAGAGAAAATTAACAAAAGAAAAGAGTTGGCGGGGCTTATTTTGCTTGCGGCTTCCAAGAAGAAGAGGCAAAAGAACATAATGAAATTGATCACTGAAGCGATCTGACTGTAGCTCTTATTCAGCCATTTAAGGAGACAGAGGATAAAAATACGAGTGGAATAGTAGAAATGGCTTTTGGCTTTCGGCTTTTCACCACATACAGAGGTTGCTGTGCGTGCTCTGGCTGCTAGGGTACTTATTCTTTAGGTTGGACAAGAGTAGAGTGATTGTAGTAGGAACTAGAATGACTTTTTTCTTCTTTTTTTTTTTTGAAAAAGAATTAGAATAACTTTTTTTTTTAAAGCTAATAAATTAAATTGTCTCGAAGACCTTCCCTCCCTCATGTCCAACTAATCAAAAATTGATGCTTGTGGACGTAACTAGAATAACTTTAGAAAGTGCTTTTATTCTATAAAGTATATTTATCTTATAAAGATGTTAAAATATTCTTTTAAAAATCTAAAAAAATATTAATAGTATTGAAAAATCACTTATAAAGTTTTATTAAATATATATTTTATATACTTTAAATAGAATCAGTAGCAATCAAACAAACATAATCCAAGTTTGATGGTAATTAACTAAACACTTTTAACAAAGAAAATGTTTTCAATGAGACAAATGAAACATTTGATATATTTTTTTAAAACAATTGAGGAATCACATAAAATCACTTACAGTGTTTTTAGAAAAAAATATTTATATAAAAAAACCAATTCTAATAAAAATATTTAAAATAAAAAAACACTATTTGAAATTGATTTTATATTTGAAACAGATCATAATTTTATAATTCAATTAAACAAAACTATGTTTGTGAGGAAAAATAAAATTTTCATAATTTCAGGCTGGTGCGGAAGAACTCTATATGTTGGATAATCAAAGATCAAAAGGTGTTTTGTGATACAAGGTGTTGAGGTATGACTGGGGGGGGTTTCCGATTGGCAGCCAAGAAAACTGAGGGAAAAAAGCAGGTGGGGAATTAAGGGATAGAATCATAGAATTAAACAAAGCATTTGTTCCAAAATCCAAACACACCTTTTGACTGCACTGTCCGATATGATTCTTGGGTGCCTTTCTTCAAGCATGGGAACTTCTTTTGGGATAACTTCTTCAAGTATTGATACCTTTTTATTTTATTTACTTTTATTTTTACATTATATTGGTTTTGGCTTTGAATAATCTTCGTGAATACATTTGACTCTTCCCAGCAGCGAATGAGAAGCTTGGCTCAGATTAGGTTTCTCCAAATTAACCATTATTTTCAACATTCATCAACTCATTAATTCTAATATAAGAAGTGTACTCTAGCTTGACTCTTGAGTTTGGGTATTGCTTCAGTTATCAATATTGTTTTACTTATATAAGTATTATAGCTGGATTCTGAACCTTTCTATCTCCAAACTCTTGACTTTGTTTGGTTTGTTTAACTCTCCACGGTGGAGTATGTTAAAATACACGAACCAAAGCAGATCAATGTAGCGACTTAAACACATAAATGCGTATTTCAGCAAGATCGTGAATGGTCTCTTCTAACAGTTGTGAAAGATTCATACTCTAACAAAACCTATTACCATGGAAAAAAATTCACAATGCTTATATTCGGGATATGCCCCGACCTACCCTCCGCGATACAAGACAGCACGCGGCCGATAGCATTTTTGTAATTGGGTCACATCGAGAGTCATTATAAACTCTCCTATGTAACCCTATTTTAGATATATGAAAGTTTGTGCCAATCGCTCCCATAGATGTAGCACACTCACGAACCACGTAAAATGTGTTTTCTTGTTTTTCTTATTTCGATTTTATCACCAATGTTGCACGAATCATAACATGACCAAGTGGGATGGTGTTTGACGATGAATAAAAAATAATATTATTATAGCTTTCTAAAGGTTATATTAGCAACAAGAAATACTAAGAAAACATACTAATTTACTTCTTTTTTTTACTTTCCTCTATTTTTATTTTTTTTCATTTACATTTCCTTTAGCTATATTTGGCTCCCAAAATTTGAGGAAATGTAAGAGAAAAAAAATAAAATAAAATATAGAAGGAAAATAAAAAATAGATTTAAATATAATGTCATTTTTATTTAATACTTCAAATTCATTTTGTTTATTTGAATTCATCGCTATAAAGATTAAATAATTTTAACTTACATAAATTTTTTTCGATGAATAAATTTTAATTGGTATGAATAAATTCTTCAATAAATTTTTTTCAATATTGAAGACAATGAATAAATTTTTTTCGATGGTTAACTCTCTAGATTTTAATTGGTATGTTGGAATTATTTCAAAATATATTCACTTGGAAAATATTGATTTTAATAATTATTTTAGTGAAATCTCAAGTCACACCCAACTAATTAAAATTCGATTTTTTTACAATTACACTTTGTTATAACATAGTAATCCGTCCCTATTAAACCTGAATCAGAACTGTCCCCTAAATGTTCCGCTTTTTTAAACTTAATGTTCTACCAACTAAGCTGACATACTGACTAAAATTCAAGTTTTAATATTTGTATTTCACGATGAATGGAAAAATGTTCTATCCATTTAAATGAATATTCCAATTAAAAATAATTCAATCAAGTTTTAGTAGATAAAATGAAACTTAACTCTGTTCAAATTCTTCCTCTCAAAAAAAAAAATCTCTAACTAAAATTTAAAACTAGCTCATGTGATAAAGTATTTAATGTCAAAAAAGTCGACCTGTGTGGAGGGGATTGGTTCAGGTTCGAGTCCCTATAGAGCACACCTTTAACATGTGAGGGTTGTTAACACTCGAACAACAAGAGTAGCCCTGTGGCCCATTTATAACTCTTCCCAAATGCATTCTCCGTTCGACACGTGATCTCGATGGTCCTCACATAATTTACACTTTCGTTAGAAGTGATTTTAATCAAATCTTGAAAATACCGTTACTATTATTAGACATATATTATATATAAGTAATAGTAATTTATAAAAGATGTAGTTAATATTTAAAATCAATTTAAATAAATTTTAAAATTTTTTAGAAGCACTCTAATTTATAAATAAAAGAACATTTAATTTAGCATTGGCCATACATTAGAAAGCAATTTCTACTGCTTCAAATAACAGCACTTCCACTTAGTTTTGTTTCAATTATACAAACTATGTGACGCCCAAACTCAAAAATGCCACTCACCACAACTCCTAATATTAAGTGGAGGTCATTACCCGACGCCACTTAGAAAATCTGCGCAGTCTCCCTTTGTACGGAGCTCTAACAATTACAAACCCGCATATCCCGTCCCAAACAATCCAATATACGCAATATATACAAATATGGATAAAAACTACTCGGTACCCCTCGCAACAATATCCATAAACATATACAAACTATGAATCCAACTATATCCCCAATAGTTACAAGCAAGAGTTAATATTTACTTCTTAAACAATACATATATTAAACGTAAAGGTCTCTAATACATGTATACATCATTAAAGCCACAATCTCATTTCTTCAAGACTCAACCTGACGAGCCGTCCCCGCACGCCCCCTTCGCACTGTAAAATAAAGCGGGGATCCCACGATCGGGTGAGCCAGCCCAGAGGAATCCCACCTAAGTGGGCTACTCACCACCTATGCAAGTAATGTTTCACTTTAAACACACATTCAAGCAACGTACGATCCTACTCAACGCCTACCCGACCAACTCGGGATCCCGAAATTCTCACCGACTCCTTTCACACTCTCCTAAGCCTCAGAGGAGAATTATTATTTTATTAGTGGACAACCCTCCGATATATATATCAATTGGGCCGCTCCGACGATTGATATATAAGTGTTCTGTGGACTACCCTCCGATGAATATCAATTGGGCGCTCGAAGCGATTGATATTTTTGGTTTGAACTACCCTCAGATAATTTATATTTTAGACTACCCACTCAGAACCATTTTTCTCTAGACTCATCTCATGCACTAACTCTGTAATCTAGGATGTTCAAGTGCATATGGAATACATGTGCCACTTCAATACAGTCTAATCACATGCAAATATAACCACCGAAATATATTCACATAAAAATTAAATCACACAAACATGTTATGTAATTTATCATTTCAAACACCAAAATTAGCTCACTTGGGCTAATGTTCAAACACGAGCAATTTAATTTAAATAACTCGACCAAAAACATATTTTCACAAAAATATGTTTGAAACCTTGTTCGGGAATGAGTAGAAGCCCTCGGTTACTATTCCCGAAAATTCACAATTCATCGGTTCACCTTGTGAACCCGCATTTCACAGCCACTACCGGCCTCAAATCCAACCAATACATGACTCAAACAACAAAACACCATTTTCATACCCACATAGCCGTGGAGCAGTCACGGGCTGCTCCATTTTTCTTTCAAAAATTCTATCAATTCGGTCCCAAGTTTTGGGACCGATCCAACGGCCCCTCACGGCCTCATTCAACCGAAACATTAGTAAAACATTTAAATGGGAGTAAAAACTCAAGTAGGGAGAAAATCCTACCTCAAGGAGTTTGAAGAAACTCCCGATCCCGGAGTCACGTAGCGCAGCGTAGAAACGTCTTATATTACCGGCGAAGGCTATGACGGTCGGATTGCCAGTATTTTTAGAGAGAAGTTTGATCTTCTCTCACTACATTCCACCATTTTTACGTTTTTCTGCTACTGCCTCCCCCCTGGTTCCTCCATTCACGAATTTGCCTTTTGTTATTTGAAGAGGACAAACACTATTTAGTGTTTTGTCCTTTTCTAACTTAAATCAATTTATAAAATGACTATTTCGTCCTTCATTTCCCAGATTTTATATTCGGCACTACCGGCCGTCAGTTTTCATCATTTCTCTCATACCACTTGTGGTACATGATACGCTTTATATGTGACTTTCGTCGTCGAAAAATCGTTTTCACGATGCGAAAGCGCGATGCCGAGAAAAAGCGTCTTGACTTATTTGTCACCGACAAATTGCGAAATTTTGCGTGCTAACTAGATTTCGGCGAAACGATTCAACGGTACAACCAGTTTCGTCATCAAGGTCTAGAAGAATTAATTTTGGACTTTTAACGTAATTATAATTTTATAATCAAAATTACGATTTTGCCCTTATTCCAGAAATTGAAATTTCTCGGGTCTTACAAACTATTTAAACCTTTTTTTTTTTTGACCTCTTGTTTCTATAAATCATAGATTTTTTTTTGTTTGACTTCTTATTTATGTAGGAAATAGAGAGAAAACATAAAATAACTAAAAAAAAAAAATTGTCTTGAATTACATAATTGATTTAGTGATTTGTTTGATTGTTTTAATAGCAATGAATGTTCGAGTCAATTTAGACGTAGTTTGACTAATTTCACAAGGTTCTTAAACTAATGATCAAATAAATCTTTAATGTTCTTAAAGGGGCTTAAAAACATAATCATTGAATTAAATCCAAGACTTTAAATCAACTAGTTATTAAATTTACTTGTTGTATTTAGATCCTTGATTATTAACTTTAGGATCCATAGGTTATGGAGGTTCACATAAAGGGACTATGTAGCATACGTTAGAGGATTTACCTAATAATTAATTATAGGATTCTATGGCATTAGTCCAGAATTACCCGGAAATGGTCTTGGAACAAAAGGGTGGAGTAGTTAAGCATTAATGCATGAAAGTGCAATTTGAGGAGGACTACAGATCCATAAAATTAATTACATTTGAGTAAATAAATGAAAAAGAGGATAATGAATTATTCATGTCTTAAAAACCCATTTTAATATAATATAAAATGAGTATATATACATGATACATCCTAGATTCTTTAAATTTTCATAAAAATCAATGAAGGACTTTATTTGGTTTGTTTTGACTCTTCACGGCGGTATGGAGCGTGAGGAATTACAACAAAAGGAAGTCATGATATTCATATTAAACGATCACTACAAGCTTGGGATTTTAGGGCGATTGGTTGTTTTTAACATGATATCGAGCTTGGTTTTGCAAGAGGTTTTGGGTTGAGACCTCTTTGTAATTTATTTTAATTTGTTGATTTGAAAGTCCGCTGGAAGACTTTGTTTGGTTTGTTTATTTCAGATGGGGTATGGAGCTGCACGTGAGGACGGACTGTTTCATAAGGCATGATATTCATATTAAACACAAATCCAAGAAGCTCGAGGTTTTAGGAGAGTTGGTTGTTTTTTAACATGATATCAGAGCTTGATATAACTCAATTGAAGGTTTAGATAAATAATCCATAAAACCCTAATTGCTTACTGGAACCTCCATGTACCCACGTTGACCCACTCACACGTCGCTTATTTGTGCGTAGCTGGGATTTCAAGCCGCCTCCTCTCATCCTAACTGCTTTGGCCTCTACTGCACAGTCGTCTTGTGTGTGGTTGTCGGCCCTCACGTGGTCCAAATCTACGGACTAAAACCTCTGACAAACCTCTTCAAGCCATGATATGGACCTTTTTGGTTTTTCCATTTTATCTTTTATCATTGGATTCAACTTTTCTGGCAATGATACATGACTAACTTCTCTTGATACATGACTTGTGGCATTTCTTGGAATAAGGACCTCATATCCTACAATTGATTGTGCACGATTATGTATAAGATCATGCATTTATATGTTAATCTATCATTAGAATCGTCTTCTTCAACTTTTTTCAACAATCATCTTGACGATTCTTGAAATCGATCTCCCATGTCCTCTAATTGCTCATCCTGTTTGAACTCGTAGAACATTATCATTTCCATGTTGAGTAATGCTTGATTTTCATTAGACGAATAGACTCCCATTTGGACAAGTCGATTTACATTACATTAATATTCCTCCTAAGGTGTTCATGATGAGTGGGACTCTTCTACGTACCTCTGATTTCTTTTCCAACTTTTATGATCTTTTCGCTCACACTATTCTCTATCCTCCAAATGTAATCTTTGAAATTAAAGTCCAAGACTCCTTTTTGCCTAGACCTTCCAACTCAAAGATCTAGTATTATTGCCTATAAATGGCTTCGGTATTTCGGGTGGTAGTACTAATGCCTCGGGAGGTGGCGAATTAGGCCTCGGCAACGCATTTTAGTGAACTCAAAATTTAATATGTCATGTAATGCATATATGATTTTTAAATCATAAATAATTTATGCAATTTTAAAAATAAAACATTAAAACAATCATATGAACATAAAATTTTCAAATCTTTATAACATTTTCAAAGCGTGGCTCTGATCTGCGTTGGGATCCAGGCAGGATTAACCTCATGGGCAGGGGACCTCGGCACTCAGTGGATATAGAAGCTTTTTATTGTGGGTGCGCGCCCGTGACCCCTCGAGTATAACCAGTGGAGTCCCACTCATAGGATTATCTCATTTCGCGAGTTCCTTTCGCCTCCCCGAGGGTCGAGACCCGGGACACAGGGTCTTAGTCGATGGGAAGCATCTGCGGTACCCAGCAGGCTACTAGCTCGGTTGGTACCAGCCCATTGAACTTAAAACTCTCGTCGGGATTAGCTTCGATGAGTGTATCTGCTCAGTGGACCCACATCACAAAGTGAACCCCCTTACTAATAACTTCGTTCGCACGAAATTTCGGATATCTCCTTTGGTCTTCTTACACCCACCTGAAATTTTGGATATCTCCCCGGGTCTCCTTACACACCCCTACGGGACCTTCGGATACTCACAGCTCCTTAACCAATAACTCTGGAATTCGCATAGGGGATTAATGGCGCTTCTTGCTTTGCCCGACACACGCTAATTTCTCTTCGTTTTACGATTAGAACTATGAGTCTTCATTGGACGTAGTCTTAAGAACTCAAACTCCACCCCCACACTCACTAAGAGTGGTGAATGGCAAATGCCCAGGTACCCTTTGCAGGCTACGACGTGAGGTTCTTGTGCACCTGAAACCTTGATTATGCCATCTTTGTGACACCGGCTCCCAGATTACACCATGAGCAAAATCTCGAGATCTCCTCATAATCCCGACCTATCAGTCGCTCTCACCCCTACCCTAGGGAAGAACATCTATACTTGGCTTCTCTAAAAGCCTTAACCTCTAAGCCCCGAATCCAATGCGGGTGTCGAGTATGACAACCGGTGGTGTCATCTCATCCATGTCGAAGCGACATCAACAGCAAATATGTCTACCACCCACCAGGTCCATGCAGCTTCCTTCTTGTGACTCACGATCATCACGACTTTGACCCACCTCCTAGCCCTTTGGCCAATTTGTCTTGTGAAGTGCTTGTATGCTTCCCAGCCCCGAAACTAGTTCCTCGACCTACTAGGGTGTGGAGGGAATGAGCTATGCTCTCTGTCCTACGACTCTTTGGGGTTGCATTGTCCCGAGTCTTGGGATCCTTGTCTCTGGGGGCAATCCCGTCTCACATGCCCAGGCTGTCGGCAGAAATAACATATCACAATCACCCACTTTGACTAACCGCCCCGATCACGGCCACTGGTCTGAAACTCATGTGAAAGCGGAAGTCTTACGCCTCTCCCCGAACAGAAAAGCCCAGTCCTCCCTCTTTCTACCAGCTTTTGCATTATCTGAGTGCTCAGTATCCTCGATCTCTCTCTCATGGTCGGGGTCATCCCAACTCATAGGTCCATGTCCCGTGGCGGAAGTCCTATCCTGCCCCGAATGGACAACTTAGCCGAATCTCTATGTGCCAGCGAAGATCAAGAACTACGTATCTCGAAGATTGACATTCGATCTCTCTGACTCATCGGCTGCCTCAACCTTCTCTAGGTCATTGGCACTCCTGATGCTAATAGCACCCGCGTGTCCAAAATCTCGCCTCGATGGCAAAACTACGCACTTCTTGAACTTAGCGTATTCTAAGCGATGGTCTATGCGGTTGTAAAAACAATCCTCGAGTGATCTTTGTAATGACACCGATCAGAGGTATGCGGTACAAGATCTTAATGAGGGTGTATAAAGTACCAAGTGTCACATTGTAGTATTTTGGAGATAAATTAGGAAATTATAAATTTTGGAACCGGATTTGGTACTTACTTAAAACAAAAATTTACAATTGTCATTTATAGATATGTAAAGACATAATTAAGTTAGAGATGGGTCATAGTAGAATTTCAAAAGTTGGATTTGCAATATTTAAATGTGAGGACAAATTTACAATTAAGGAAAGTTGAGGGGTGATATAATTAATGGAAGTTTAAATAGTAAATTAATAATAATAAATTACCGAGAATAATTCGAAGTCTCTAAAGAAAATTACTCTAGATCTCGGATGTGAAACGGAATTTGCGTCGTTGCGTTAGATCTGCATGAAATCTAGTAACCTAGAAAAGTTTCGTTTAATTCCGAGACAGTCGGAATATTTTACGAATTTCTAGGCGACGAGTTTAGAGTGAAACCTGAAACCGGGATTTTAGAAAAATCTCGAAAAATTACAAGTATATAAAGAATATTCATTTAAGGTAAATAAAATTGAAACCGGGACAAAATAAATTGTTTCGAGGCTGAAACGGACTGAGAAAGGAATAAAAAGGGACATGTGGTCCACATATAAAAAAAAACAAAAACAAACAAAGAAGCAAAACAAAGCACGCTCCATTCGGACGACAGGAGGACGGACGACGGGTGAGGATTTTAGTTTTCTTTTGAATCTTCTTTTCTCGGATTTGCAAAATCGGCCAGTCAGTTTCATCGGGATAAACACCGAAAGTGCTCTACTAGCGGCGGGGGCTGCGCGTGAGTACTGCCAAAAAGCGGATTTCACTTGAGAATTCAGGTAAATATGTGAAAAACCCAAATTTTTAGTTTTTCTCAAATCTACGCTATTCTAGTGGTCCGCACTTTTCGGACCAGTAGGTAAAGTTACTCTACGCGACGAGAGCTACGCGTGGACACCAAAATCTTGACTTTTCGTCAAACTCGAAGAGTAGGAAATTTTCCTACTTGTGTTATTCCAGTCTAAAGACTATGTGACTTGGAATATTATTCTGAGGCCATAAATTTCGAGTCCCAAAATTTTAGGCTGAGTTTAGGAATTTTTAAGGAAATTTTAGGAAATTTTGGGACTATTTTCGGACGATCAGGAGCTGAATTCCCGGGTGTTTTCGGACAGTTTGGTTAAAATTTCGAGGATTTTATTCAAGCAGTCGGACGAAATTTTGAAGGAAATGTTTTGGTGTTTTTAGACTATATGGAAGGGTCCTTTAGTCTAGAATCCAAGTCATATGCATGTGAATGGCATTTGGGGCCCACATATTTTACGAAAATTTAATTGCTCTAACACCAAGTGTGCAAAATTGCTTGGTTGTCTTGGCGTGTGTGATCTAGCCACATCGAGTGTGTAGGCTAAAAGCAAAGGCGGGAAAGTTGTGGAGGCGTGCTTTCGAAAAGGTTTGGCAAGCGAAAGAGGTGAGTGTTCAAATTTCGTTTTCCAAATACTAGTGTATTATTATTATTATTATATTTGTTTTGCCTTTGGTATTTCATGGTTTGAGTACAAACCATCTTTCAAGCAAGCAAGTAAGTAAATGGTTTTTGAATAATTAAACCATTTTTGAAAAGTAAGTAAATGGTTTCTAAATTGTAAGCCATCTTTCCAAAAGCGGCAAGTAAGTAAATGGTTTTGAATAATTAACCATTTTCAAGCAAGCAAGCAAATGGTTTTAAATTGTAAAACCATTTTTTCAAAAGAAACAAGCGCAAGCAAGCAAAAGAATGTTTGTGAAAAAGCAGGCCTTCCTAGTTCTAAGCGGGAAAACGGTCGGAGGTATTCCGATACGTGCTTGATAATTAGGATCTCATACATGCATTTAGTTTTGCGGTAAAGCAAGCGTAGGACATACATCATGCATTTAAAGGGGCCGTGGCGCGTCTCGGGGAGTATATAGGTTATGAGCTCTAACTTTACATATGGTGATGGCGACCGGATCATTCCACCATATTCACCGGAAAAAAAGGTGATCAGGACGGTCGGCGCTTCCAAACACGATGCATGAGCTTAAAATTGTTCACTAGAGATCTGATAGCAAAAAATAGGCCTCCGGTGGTTGATGTTTATAAGCATAATATCTGATTTGAAAAATCAACCATTGGTTTGATGTGAGCTTCGAAGAGAGTTTTAAAGCAAGCGGTTGAGCGAGCTCCGTTTAGATTTCAAAAGCGATGGGTTGAGCAACTCCGTGGATTTTAAAGCAAACGGTTGAGCGGGCTCAGTTTTATTTTCAAGAATGCGGTTGAGCCCGGGCTCCGTTTTTATGAAAAAAAGTTTGAGAAACTTTTAAAGCAAGGTTTGTGAAGGTTTTAAGCTTTTCAAACAAGATAAAGAAAGCGAGCAAAGAAATTTGGTTTATAAACTTCTAAGCGGCAAACAATAAGAGTTTTATAAGCTTTTAAGAAAAGCAAAGCAAGCAAGCTAAGAAAAGTTTTAGAAAGCTTTAAAAGCTCAGTAAGCAAAAGCGAAGTAAAGCACGGAAAATAATTGTAAAAGAAAGTTTCTAGGTTTTGAGATGTTTCAGGAAAGAAAAACATTTTATAAAACATACACTCAGGCTCGTTTAGCTCATTATTTTGTATTTTAAAAACTATTTTTCGGTCTGTGTGTGTGAACCTCAGGATATTTGGAAGCGATTAGGATTCTCGACATTTATGCTCCAGTCTTTATCAATTAAGAATATTGTGTAAAAATACTTTTGAACTTGTATAATGGAACATATGTATGTACATAGAGTAGTTTGTGAGAATGTGTTGGTATCTTTGGTTGCTACATATTTTGGATATAGTGTAAATTGGATGTATATCACGAGTTTGGGACATGTCCTATATGTATTTGTTATCTTTGCCCGAATTTTATAAAATCATAAGTTTAGAATAGAAATTTTTTATAGGAGGTTTTAGCAAGCAATACGACCGCTTCACGGGGAGTTTCTGATCGTTAGGAGTAGCGGTGGGGATTTGTGGAGTGGCCGGCACGCCCGCCCTTTGGAAGGGTGGGGTGTGTCGGATGCTCATGCTCCCCTCATTTGGGAGTAGATCAAAATGTCATCCACGAAGACTATGACAAGGCGAGTACAGATAGGGTTGGAACACCACATGCATGAGATCCATGAATCTTCTTTAGCGCATTCGTCGATCGAGAACATCAGTAAACTCAAAGCGCAATATGGCGTCCTAAACGTCGTCTTAAAGGATATCTGTCTCCCTAACTCTTAGTTGATGGTAACCAGTGCGAAGGTCTATCTTGAGTGAACTTCGCGCTCCTCTCAGCTGATCGATTAAATCATCAATCCTCGGTAGCCAAGTCACCAGATTACGGATCATAACCATGTTATTTATGCGTAGCCAATGCCTGATCGAAGGGTCTTGCCTCTTCTTAGCAACTAGAGCGAAGCTCCCCATGGTGAAGTGCTCGGTCTAATAAATAATCCAGCTAGCTCTTATGGCCCGGACTCAGGTTCCTGCAACTCATAGGTGCCATCTTATGCGGAGTCATAGAGATGGAGTAAAGTACCGGGGTGTAACTTCGATCCCAAAATCTACCCTACGTGGAGGCCGTCCCCGGAGTAGCTCACACGGAAAGACATCCACATACTACTTCCACTACGAGGTAGATCTAGAATCTGGTCTCTCTCGTCCTCTAAGGGTAGGCTCGCTAGCCAACCCATTGCTTGTCCCGACACACGGACTCGTATCATCGGCGAAAATATCATGCTGTCCCCTAAACACCACACGAGTTCCGTCCTGCGTATAGGCGGTAACTCTCTTGCGCTCCCCTGTCGATAACAGCCACATGGTTGTCAGCCAATCCCTTCCCCGAGGGATGACATCGAACTCGACATGTCAAATCTCGGGTCCCTTTGTGGTAGAGTCCGAGATCTCCAACTCATGATCGACATATCATCCCTATTCTCGCCCTAATCCTAAGGAGAACTCACATCTTAGGCTCCTCTAAGGTCTTTAGGGTCCTTGCTCATTTCTACCATGCCAGACCTCGCGGCTCTGGCTAGAGCATGGCTTGTCTAATCTGGTCGCGTCGGGGTAATCTCGCAGCCTCTAACACCTTCGATCTGTATGAACCAATGGTCGGCCTGCTTGGATCTCCTCCCCTGTGAGAGGTTGGAGGATGGCGAAAGAGAAGAAGAGAGGAACATGTATGAAGAACGTAGCGAAGTGTTGGATTGATGCATCCCCTAAACCTACGGAGGTTACTAGGACTATTTGTCTACCACCACTATGCTGCTTTGTGCGCGATAGCGGCCACTACAACACCTCGGCTCTCTGAGAATTTCTTCGATGCTGGTGGGTGGTCAATGTCGGGTGGTGCTGACCGGTGCCGTGGGCGTTCTCCTACGTCCTCGTCTCTATAGCCATTTACACAATTAACATGGCGGTTAAATCTCATCTGATGTCTCTAAGGCATCATGCGACTCAGAGACACTAATCATACACATAAATCGGTGTATACACATTGTCCTTGCATTCTGATGTCTGAGGCAATCAGTCATTTAAAATATTGTTTTCAACAAAATTTTATTTTGAAAATTTTATTTTTTAAAAATTTTATTTTGAAGAATTTTATCAAATTTTTATTTGATTTGATTTGATTTTTATTTAATTTAATAAAAAAAAAAATTTCAAAAAAAAAAAATTTTGTGATGAACAACAGTGTTCATGAACCTGGTCCAAACGGTGACTCGGAAGCCTTGGTGGCAGTCAGCGTCAGTGCATAAAACACCCAAGCGGCCTAGCGATTACACGAGGCGGAGCCAGCGCAGCGAGCCGTGGCGTGTCGTGGCCAGCCAGTAGTGATGTCGTGGCGAGACCCTAAGCGGAGTGTCGCGAGGATGCGTCTTGGTGTCGCGGCTCCTTAAGCCGTGTCGCGGTAGCCTTATTTGATAAATATCGCCAAGCCACACCCGGCAGCGCGGTAGCGTTTGTATCGTAGGTCCCGGTACGCCGTAATCAGCGACCATGCGCCCGCTGCGCGCCCGTGCCTGCCGCCCATGCGCTACGCCCAATGCGTGCCGTGTCGCCGAACGCGGTGCCGAGCGCGCCGCGGGCTTAAGGCGGGATTGTGTGCGTCTGACCCGGCCTTGCCTCTTGTTCCACTGCATCTGTACACTAAGGTATATTGAGATATAATACCCACCCTGCTAGCCTCCCTATTGCATGTCTGGTTTGTATCTTGCAATACACGCCAGTTCAGTAAACCTTTGCGTATGTCTGATCGGCTTCGATACCCACCAAGCCTAAATCTACGCAATCTATTGTATTCTGTTGCCATTTGTCTTCGCAATATAATTGGGTAGTAACCCCAATCCAGTTCTGCACCAAATTTTTTCATTTTCCAATATATATATATATATATATATATTTTCAATATTCGGCAGTGGAAAATCATAAAAAAAATTTACTTCCCTTTTTTTTTTTCTTGAACACTTAAATAAATTTACAAAAATTTATTTTTCTTCATTTTTCATTTTTCGAATACACAAATAAATTTCTAAAAATTTATTTTCTTGAATTTCTTGAGTTTACACCATATAAAATCTAGAAAATTATTTTCTCCTCCTCTTAACCAAATAAATTTGTCAAAGCTTATTTTCTTTGCTTTAAAATTTTCTTCTCATTTTCCAACAACCCAAATAAATTTAGTAAAATTTATTTTATTTAGCCACCTACCAGTTTACAACTGTAAAACCTTAAAAATTAAATTTCTTCACCTCTAAACCAAATAAATTTATAAAATTCATTTTCTTTTTCCAGTTTTTCACTGAAAAATTTTCTCACTCCAATAAATTTATAAAAATTTATTTATTCATTTTCTTCAATTTTTCCAGAATACACAAATAAATTTAGTAAAATTTATTTTATTTAATTTTCGTTTTCCAGTTTTACACACTGTAAAACTCCCAACAAAATTTCCAATACACCTATGTGCTAATCACTTAAGCACACACACATTCTCATCATATCTGACATGGCATACACCATCATTCATGTTATATATTTTCACATGGCAGATTCTTGAATCTTTAGCTTTGCAGTGTATGGTTGTCTGGTCAGCCTCTGCGTGGACTCCCACAGAGTAATCCTCATGCATGAAAGCATCAGTGAGACCACTGTGGCGATGTTCTCACGACTATGGCTGGCCACGACCTCATCTCTAGAAGCTCCGCCATACCTATACCGTCAAATACTAAGTACGGTGGTGATGCAACTTGACTCTGGGTGTTAGCTGCTTCGATATTTTGTATTTAAACATGAGGATCAGGTGACTCACATTCGTCAGCAGCGAACCTGATGGATATGGACACTGCAGCGCGTTAGAAAGATGAGTGAGATCTCTCGCGTGACCGCGGACTCTTACGAGATGAAACACATGTTTGCCAGCGGTCAATAACCAGAATGCAAATCATGGATAAGCGGACGCAGGTATACTTCAATATCTTGAACATCAGCTATATCTGTGATTAAAGTTGATGAATTATCTATACGTAAGTCCAGGAGTAAATACGTGTGGAAGATCGTCGAACCGCGGTGACTTTCTTACCGTCGATCTCTGGGCGAAGCGTCGCCTAATACTCGCGCCGCCGAAACCAAAAGGGTCGACGGTGAATCGCGTTGGCGATGGAATGCGATAAACCTGTTCGTCGATTGATAAATAACGCGTTAAAAATGCGTGGAGTCTGGTGGGTGCCATTCGCGCGACGTTCGGATCGAATCGCTCGCGACGCCGCCGACGACGGTTGAAGATTGCGACGGTGGACGACGCCTGATGTGTGCGCCGCGTCGTGGCGAAAATGGATGGATGATTATTATTTGACGTGGACTGCCACCGATGAATATCAGGTGACGCTCGACGATTATTTTTAATTTATGTTTTGAGCAACCTTCAGAACCTTTTTCCTCTGGAGCTCATCTCATGCACTCAACTCACAAATCTTAGGGTGATGCGATGCATATGGAGATACATGTATGCCGGTTCAATAATTGTCAGCGTACAAATATATAAACATGAATATACTCGCATAATTAAATCACACAATCATGTTATGATTATACAACTCATACATCAAAAATTAGCTCACTTGGGCTAATGATCAAGCCTGAAATGTTAATTTAAATCACTCGGCCAAACACATATTTTCACAAAAATATATTTTTGAGAATACTGTTTCGGGAATAGTGAAACCCTCGGTTACTATTCAGAAAATCCTAAATCATCGGTTCACTTAGTGAACTAGGTTTCATGACATTCACATTCTGCATACAAGCACCATTTAATCCATAAATCAACACTCACTTTACCCAAACAGCCCCTACCCACGGTTACGGGCTGTACCATGGCTCAAAAATATTTCCAATAATTCGGTCCCATGTTTTGAGTGCCGTCGACGGCTTTGCGAAACTCTTTCGGCTCAAACATTTGTAAAATCTTAAAATGGAATAAAAGCGCAAGTGGAGAAAATCTACCTCGAGAGTTTGAAAGAAACTCCCTAAATCCGGTACCTGCGAGAAGCCCTCTCATGTCATCAGTTCTCCTTCTTGTCAGAAAGGCCGTAGACGGTCGGATCGCGTATTTTAGAGAGAAGCGACTCTCTCACTGAATTACGTTCTGCAACTCACTGCATCACCATTCTTTCCATTTCACGTTTTGCTTTGGTCTATTAAGAGGAGATGGTTACTAGTAGTATTTTGTCATTTAGTGAAACTTAATCCAATCTACAAATGGCCAATTATGTCCCTTCATTCTGCGGTTGATATTCATTTATCTGGTAGTCCAGTTTCGTCGTTTTCTACTAAATCTGATTATGGTAGCGTGAGTCACGTGTTATATGTGAATTTCGTCATCGAAGAATCGTTTCTGGCACCGAAGCGATGCCTCGGCGATGCAACCGTGTCTCGGAATATTACGAGAATTTTACGTGCTAGCTGATTTTCGAGGCGATTCAATGGTGAAATCCGTTTCATCATCCGAGATCCTAGAGAATTAGTGCAATTTTTAACGAAATTACAATTTGTAATCAAAATTACGATTTGTACTTCACACTAAATTGATTTACCGGGTCTTATAAAGAAAGTCACT
Source organism: Tetrastigma voinierianum (assembly GCA_016808115.1). NCBI lineage: Eukaryota > Viridiplantae > Streptophyta > Magnoliopsida > Vitales > Vitaceae > Tetrastigma > Tetrastigma voinierianum. Next base: position 104,357 of record JAEQBH010007569.1, read on the forward strand.
TACATGGAAAAAAAATGGTAGTTTGTCGAACAGAAGTTTGTTGTTGGATCAAAGAGAAGGTGGCTGAACAAGAGAAGGTACAAATCGAGCAAATGAAGGAGGAACAAAAAATAATGTTGATAGATACGAGTGTTATGCCTCCGATTCAAGCTGAATATTTTAAATATGACTGTTGTATATATAGCCGTTGTAAATTTGACCGTTGAAAAATTTAAAGATTAAAATTTGATGACGTGGCACGACACGTCATCATTATAGCGCTTACATGTTTTGCAATGTGGCATTTTTTAATTATATTATTGAAAGTTAGTTAAAGTTAGTTGGAGTTAGTTGAAGTAGTAAGCTATTTTGCTGAGCGTGGTTGGAGTGAATTTTAAAAAGTTGTCAACTAAAATAGTGAATTGAATATTTAAATATATTTTAAGTAGCTATTTTGTTGAGTGTGGTTGGAGATGCTCTAATAACCCTTAAAAGATAAATTATGTCTTAAAAATTAACACCCAACACAAAAGTGATTACTAACAAGTGAAATTGTAACGCCCCGACTTTCCATCCGAAATTGTTCGGTTAAGGGCTGTAGTGGCGCACACATGGTTTCCAACCAGTCATTATTTGAATTAAGAAAATGCTTATTTGTTCCCTCGATATTTTTTTCATTTTTAAGGTTGAAGTAGCGCGAAACATTGCTTCTCGACCTCGCCAGGTTGCTTCTCTGCTTGAAAATATATCGACAATGTTGGGCTAAATCTTACATATATGGACTTAACTTCCTCTCTCTAGCACGGTTGGACAAGCTATTTTTGAGGATTTATTGTTAATATCGGTGATTTTCAAGCGTAAACCTTCAACCATTTTATTTTATTGAAAATGTTTTAACAAGTGTGTTTTTTTTTTTTAATTTTTTTATCTTTTGCCAAATTAACCCAGATAAATTAACTTAGATTTTACATCTAATACTAATTCTTTCACTATTGGTTGATTAAAAGTGGTCACTTTTTTTGTATTAATATTTTCTTTGGAAAATACCTATAAATTATTTTATTTTTAATAAACAAATATAAATATAGTAAGAAATTTAATAAAAATAAAAAAACTATTTGATATTACCATTGCTAAACTTTCAAAATAATTTTATTATAAGTTTCAAATATATTGAATAATTTTAATTATTTGATATTTATATAAAAATATCCATAGATATATCCTTGAATCAAATACCGTCTCCATTTAAGCCAAGAACTATTTGGTTTTTCCAAAGTGTTTCTACATTTGCCATTAATAGTTTTCAAAAGGATAGTTTTAATTAATTCTATCTCTATCTCATTTAAAAAAATTAAATGAGACAGATGTGTTAAAATCTCACACCCTTTTTAAAATTTCAATGATATTAAAATTAATATATTTTATAATAATTTTTATACCATACTTTATTGCAAGAGCTCTAAGTTTTTGGTTATGGGTTATGATATGGTATGAGAATTCTGGTGTTTGAGGAAACCTGATGGGAGAGAAGGTGACATTCATGGAGCACAATCAGGTTGGAGTTGATCACAGGAACCAATCTAGGCTTGACTCGATTAAAAAACTCAAAGCTCGAACTTGACTGGAACTAAATTAGAACTTCTTTTTCGGATGTTTGAAAGCATCTCTAAATTTTTAAGAGCTATGTTAAAGCGCTGATATTAATATTAAACCCGAATCGAAGCAGGCTTGGAGGGTTCAGTTGTTCTTGTAGTATCGAGCTTAGTACAGCAAGGAGGTCCTTTGGGTTCGAGACCTCTTTGTAATTTATACTCCATTTGTTGAATTAAAAGTCCATGGAGGACTTTGTTTGGTTTGTTTGACTCTCCACATGCGGGTATGGGGCCGCACGTGAAAGAGGGTATTAAAAGGCATGATATTCATATCAAATCAAATCTTACAAGTTTGAGCTTATCGGAGAGTTAGTTGTTGTGGTATAAACTTGTAGTACAGGGGAAAGGTCTTGGGTTCGAGACATCTCTTTATGTTATTCCCCATTTGTTGATTTGAAAGTGGCCCAGAAAGACTTTGTTTGATTGTTTGACTTTTTCGCGTGCGGGTATGGAGCCATGTGAGGGGGTGTTAAAGGCATGATATTCGTTTAAACCTTGTTAAAAGAAAAAAACAACTGCTGAATTGGGGCTAAGAAAAGAAAGAAGGAAAAGATTCCTAAATGGATTAGGAAACTAATCCTTAACATTCCTCTAAGCGGGAGGCATATAATTCCGGAATGGAGTTACGCGTAATAGCAATGTAATGCACCAAGATGTAGACATGTACCTAATCAGATGGGTAGATCTCTGGGGGTCGTTGGAAAAGTCATTGAGGTATTCTACTGTGAGTTGATGTGGCTGAGGTGAGGCAGGTTATAAAACATTTGATTTTTCATTTATTAAAAGTGAGAGAACATACATATTTATACTCTGAGGGTGTAATTGATTTACAGTGGAATGAGGAATAAGATAGAAAAATCTAACATTCTCTTTATATGGAATGAAATCAATAATTTGATTCCATTTTAGTGTTTGGATTTGTTTAGGAATCTAATATGTGAATGATTGTTTATTTATTTAGGTATTCTTTAATATTAGGAATTTGGATGAAGAAATAAATTGACAGGTAATACCATATCACGTGATTTTAAGAGTTTAAAAAAAATATAAGTTGGATAATTATTTACCAAACAGATTATTTGCTTGAATTCAGCGATAAGCTATAATTAGTTCTCATTTTTTTTTAATAGTAATATCTTATTTTTGAAACTTTAAGATTTAGGATTTTATATTTTAATAAAAGATATAAAATTATTTGTATTCGTTGTAGGAATTAAAAAGAATTATTTTCGGTATAATATTATTTGATATTATGACTTAAAAAAGTCATTTTAGGAAATAACTAAAAATGCATAAATTTACTAAATACTTTTAAATTGGTGAAGATAATTTTTTTAGTAAAAATTTAGAGAAAAATAATCGCTATTCGTAGTTGAGCTTATATACAAAATCAAGATTGAGGAGATTGGTAAATATTTTGGAAGTATTTAACATGATGTGGAACTGGTTTGACAAGAGGTTTAAAGGACCTCTTTTTTGTAATTTATTGTTGGTGATTTGGTCCATGGAGGACTTTGTTTGGTTTGTTTGACATTTCACGTGCGGGTATGGAGTACACTTGCGTGAGGGTTCATAAAGGCATGATATTATTGTCGCACTTAAATCAAGAAGCTCGAGGTTTTAGGAGGATTGGTTGTTTTTGCATGGTATCGAACGACCAATGAGGGATGGCGGTTTTGAACTCTACAGCTCTGACTGTGGTTGAAAGTTCATGGGACTTTTGTTTGATTTGTTGACTCACCATCAGATATGATTCACATTTGAGAGACGTTAAAGCGCAATCATAAATGTGTGGCGCATTAAAAGAAAAAGTAACGCACTAAAGCCATGGGGACTGTTCGCGCGGATCTTGCATACAATCATGTAAACCATCAGGCGGGGAAGTGGTCGAAAACATTCAATAATGAAGCATAAAGCTTAAATGCTATGGTCTCTGTGAAACCGATGTATGAGCGTTTCAATCTTTGACCCGAAACATGAACCATGGAAATTTGCTGTTTTGTTGACTTAAAAGGCCTTTAGGAAAGAATTAATGAATGAGTTCTTGGTCTTTCTTCGGCGTTTGATTGAACCTTTGGAAGGGGGGAGGCAAATTTTCTAAATTTTCTATCAGGGTGGAGGACCACCTCCTCAGGCTTTGTATTACAGTCTTCCATTGTTGGTTGGACAGATGGCTTCCTTCATGTTTCAAAAACCATTAAGCAGTAACCACGTTTGCTTCCTAATTTATTTATTTTTGTTTTTATAAATTATATAATGTATCAGTAAAAATTGATCATAATATGAACACGACCACCAGATAATGAATTTTAGGTATGGTTGATATAATGGTGCTTTGATTATATCAGTGATACTTGTTTTCTTGGCGTTTAATAAATGAGTTATATTTATGTTGACACACCAAGATAACACGGAGTTGGCAAGACTCTGAGGAACTTGAGATTAAGACTCTTCTTCGATCATTAGTCTAATAATTGAACCTCGTCAGTGATCTTCAGCATCATGACAATCTCTGTCCGTTCATCTGCTTTAATTCTATAGTAAATGGGTGTGTACTGCCCTTTTTCCTCAAGAAGAATTTGATCCGACTTCAGCTAATTCCGCGGCGACGTGTCCTTCTCCTCAAACAAAGGAAGCTTCTTGTACAGCCAAGTTGCTCCAACTTATCTACGAAAACTGCGTAATGGTTTCCGCCATTCTTTTAGCATTCAAGTGCGGGTGAATTCGGCTTCAAGAAAATTAACAAAATAAAAAGAAGGATTAGCCGGAGCTTGTACACCGTAGCTAAGAGAAAGGCAAAACCCTATTACAGACTGATCTTTGTTAATCTGACTGTAGCTCTTATCATTGTTTTAGATCTTAGTGAAAGTTTGTACACATTCTACAGGTCTGGCCTTATGACGCGTAAATTATTTCTTTGTTTTATTCTTTGTTTTCATCAGCGATATTACCAGATAACACATTGTTGGATGATGTTTGTATGAATAAAATATCTTATTCACATGAGTTTTAAAGGTTATATTTAGTTAACTTTTAAAATACTAAAACCTGCCTAATTCCCTTCTTTTTTGCTCACATGTTTTTTTCGTTTGCAGTTCTTTTACAGCGCTATATTTGAAGCTCCCAAAAATTTGGGAAAATGCAGAAAAAATAAAATAAAATATCAGAAATAAGGTATAGAGGAAAAATAAAATGATTAATCTAATATGTCGTTTCTTTATTACTTCAAATTCATTTTGTTATTTACGATTATAATATAAAGATTAAATAATTTTAACTTACATAAATTTTTAAGTAATTTTATTTATATTTGATTTACATAAATTTACATAACTTTAAATTTTTCGTCTGCCATAGCTAAGATTCTTTTCATCTTCCATTTTTAATCATTGTTCTTAGTTGAGGTTGTGTGATTTAGTAAACTTTGATAATCATTAGAAGACATGAATCAAATTTTCTTTGGTGGTTTGCTCTCAGGTTTTAAATTCCATTATGATGTGAGATTCTCAAAGAATATATTCCATGAAATATTAGTTTCATCAATTATTTTATTGATCTTAGTCTATAAACTAATTCAAATTGAGTTTTTTACAATTAAAGTAGCACATTATAACAAATAACGTTCCTGTAAACTTGGATCTAGACCTATCTCCTCTAAGTCTCGCTTTTAAACTTTGAATGTTCTACCAACTAAGCTAGACATACGGACTAAAATTCGAAGTTTTAATATTTGTATTTCACGATTTAATGAAAAAAAGTTCTATCCATTTAAATGAATATTCTAATTAAAAAAAATAATCTTAATCAGATTTTAAAGTATATTAAAGTAAACTTATCTTCAATTCTTCCTCTCAAAAAAAAAAAAAAAAAAATCTCAAATAAGACCATTCAACAACATGTGATAAAATGTTTAATATTTTAAAGTCAGACCTGAGGGAAGTTGGTCTTGGGTTAAAGTACTATAGAGACAATTTCTTATAATATTGTAAGCCAAAGTGTTTTGATTAAAAAAACTGTAGTATAATCATGATATTATATTCAAAACAATTACAGCCCATTAAATATGACTTTGTTGGTTTGTTTGACTCACACTGTCTTAGTTATATTAAGTTACTCCGGTACAAACACATTTAAACTGCTTTTTTTGACCTCTTGTTTCTAGTCATGAATTTTTTTTGTTTAAACATCTTTTCTATATAGGAAATGAAGAAAGCATAAAATAACTAAATAAATAAAGAAATGAGGTTCTTAAATAGATTTAAAGAGTAAAAAAACTAGTATATCAAGTCGTAAAGATCTCGATTCTATTGTTTTAAAGCACATGCTAATAGTATCACCAGCATAACCACTGAAATAATTACTATTATTTTAATTATTATTTCTTGTATTAAGATTACATAAACTGATCTACTGTGGACATTTTTTATAAAAAAAATCCTATCTTTGACCCAGTTCTGCCTTCCTTACCATATCAAAATGAGGCCTACTCTTGGACTGGAGCCTCTTTCTACAATTTTACATTTTATAATTTTTTAGATTTATCAGTTTCATTTCCCTCTGTTATCTTTGAATCTTATAATTGATTTAGTGATTTGTTTGATTGTTTTTAATAGCAGATGACCAGATCAAGTTGGGCGTGTTATTCATTCTGGATCAAACTGCGATCAATAAAATCTTTAATGTTATAGAGGCTTAAAAACATAATCATTGAATTAAATCAGTTTTTTCATCGCTGATTCTTGAATTACTTGTTGTATTGAGATCAAATTATGATTATTATTTGGAATCCATAAGATTATGGAGTTCACATAAAGGGGCCTATGTAGCATACATTAGAGGATTTACCTAATAATTAATTATGAGTTCATGGCATTGATTCCAGTACAGGAACATCCACGATTAAAAAAAATAAAATTTAAATAGAGAGTTAATTTGGACAAATAGTGTTGAAGGCAAAAGGGTGGGGTAGTTAGGCGGTAATGCATGAAGTTGCCAATTGAGGAGGTTCAGTCTATAAAGACAATTCGCTTCAATAAATATAAATGAAAAAAGAGGATGTGAATTATTCATATATTAAAGCCAGTTTTCTTCTAATATAAATGAGTATATATACATGATACATCCTAGATTAACAAATTTTCTTAAATCAATGAAGGACTTTGTTTGGTTGTTTGACTCTATGCCGTGGTGTGGGCCTTGTGGGGACCTGTTTTCTCTAAGGCATGATATTCATAGCAGATCTCCCAAGCGGTTTGGAAGTTGGTTGTTTAACATGATATCGAGCTTGGTTTGTAAGAGGTTTTGGGTTCGAGACCTTTGTGAATTATTTCCATTGTTGAGTTTAGAAAGTCAAAGGAGGACTTTGTTTGGTTGTTTGACATTTCACGTGCGGGTATGGAGGCTGCATAAGTGGGATGTTTCATAAAAATGATATTAATGTCATATAGTCGGCTCAAGTTTTTAGGAGAGTTGGTTGTTTTTAACGTAATTATCGGGCTTGGACAAGAGGTCTTGGGTTTAGACCTCTGCATGACCACCTACATTGTTGATTTGAAGAAAAAGTTAGTGGGGCTTTGTTGATTTGTTTGACTTCTTGCGTGCGGGTATGAAGTTGCATTGAGAGAGAGTGTTAAAAGCGATATTCATATTAAACCTTTACATTAAAAGAAAAAAATAACTCTTTTTAAAATTGTTCTCAATAATAGTTTTCAAAAGCGAAACAAACATGTTTGCACTTTCCTTTTTTATTTTATTTTTATGTGTCATGAGGTGTTTTAAGCGGGTCGATGCATACAAAATACACCTTTAAGCCATACCACTCGGACCCAATTCTCATTTGAGCCAAGATGGACCGCAGGACGGTAAAACTCAATATAGAAACATGGCTAAATTCGTTTTTGGTTTTGTAATCAATTAACTTTCCCTCAACTATATAGAAACATATATGGAAATGAATGAGTGGTTTTATATTTTAATTAATTACATGGAGAAAGCAAAATGGAAATAAGGGTTATTCCCGTAGAGGAGAAAAGGATTATGGTGGAATTCATTGCATATACCTATTATTGAGTTTGGATGTTTTAGTAAGCTATTTCTTCGAGGTAAGCAGTTTAATTAAACATGGCTATAAAAAATTTATCAGATGAGAGCTTATGTCATAAGTACTTTATTCAATAAGTTATTTATGTTTTGATGCATATTTTAAAAAGAGCTTATATATTATTTTAAGGTGTTTGGATGTATTACTACACAAACACTTATAACAATTAAAATTACTGAAAATACCATCATAAACACTTGTAAAATTGAAGTGTTTGAATAAATAAGCACTTGTCATAATTTTTCAAAAATTTTATCTATTTTTATATGATTTTTTCTGAATTTATTATATATTTTTTTATTATTTTTTAGAAAATTTTCCTATTTTGTGCATAAATTTTCAAAAATTTAGTTATTTTATAATTTTCAAAATTTCTTTTTAGTTTTTAAGATTTTTTACATAATTTTCATAATAACATTTTGTTATTAAGATGATCGATTTTAGGCTTCCATATAAGTTTTTTAAGATTTTTTTTGATAAGCTTTCCCATGAAGCTTATTGAAATAAACTAAAAATGAACATAGAGAGGGAGTGTCATAAACTATTTTATAAGCTTTTCCAAACACCTATAATTTTTATCAAAAGTACTTATGTGAAAAGATAAACTCAAATAAACTGTAAATAAGCTCTTCCAAACGCACCCTTAGTAAAATTTGTAATCATAAGAGCATCTCCAAAGGGGCTCTGACAAATAGCTATTTTTAGCTATTTGTTGAGTCAATTCAAAAACATGGGCTCCAATCCGCTCTCTGCAACAAAGTGATTTTGCCTCCTGCTTCTTATAAACAAATGTAGCCACCGTTTCTAAACTCCTTGTGTGGTCTCACTCCAAATCCACATTGGCATTCTCACAGATCCATTGGATCCGCGACCTGCTTGACCACCAAAACCGGCACCATCACCTCCGGTATTGTTAATCATGTGGGAGGAGTGATTCGTCAGAGGTGGTTGGCAAAATGACGAATCGTGATGGTGTCTGAATTCTGATGAATCGTCTCCCTAAGATCGGCGTAAAAAAGTCTACAGCATCCTCAATCCTTCTCCCTCTTCCTCTTCTTACATCTCCCTTTCTTTCTTCGCTACATCAACAACCAGACCCCATCTGCATTCAAACTTGTTCTTCACAAAGGTATTTTTTCTTTTTTGGTCCTTCTCTATTTTATTTTATTTTTTTCCTTTTTTGGTTTCCCCGCTTCTTTAATTAATATTTTCATCTTTTTAACTCTGTATTTGTGTTTGATTGTTTTATTTTTAGTCTTTGTTTTCCGAGTTTGTTCGATTGTGTAAGCAATTGATTGTTTCATTGAAAATGGCAATGACTGCTTTTAAGGGTTTTGTAATTTGTTGGGATGTCGTAGATGGAACTTTACGGTTCCTAATTTTTGTTTTATATCTTTGATGGCGGGTGGTTGAATCCGGTTTGTGGGAGTCACAGCGAGAAAAACCCAAATTAGAGCGGTGAAACTTGAATTCATGAAATCTTAAAAGATTTATTTTTTGTGCAATGGGTTGAATGGGCCAGTTTTAAATGATGTAGAAAGTAGAAGGAAAATACTATTGTCCTTTTTGTTGTATTATCCAAAAATTTTGTCTGATATGTCATATTAGCATTGCCCTGTATTTTGATTTTATTATTTCTTTGCAAAATTGAGGGTAGTTGCAAATTTGCAATATGGTTTCGGGATATAGGGAATAAACAAGTATATAGCATGTAGAAACTGACTTTTCGATGGAAATTTATGAGGAAAATTATATTGAAATGATAGTTGGTGACGATCCTGTGAACATGGCTCAGTATGCTTTATAATTGTAATAAATTGTAAGTTATTGATGGCTAGAAATTTGCTTAGGCTTTTTTATGCCTCTGGGTGTGGTTTAATTTATGGGAATGGGATGAAAATTGATGAAGCTCCTCACGATACTATTATTGATGTCAATAAGGCCATAGTCAAAGTTAATCATTGAGCTCTAAGCATTGGAGTCACTTAAAATTATTGAGTAAATTTATTTTTTTTTGCTTGTGCAATTTAATTCGATAATGTTCATATCAGGTTATTATATCGTAATTTTTGGTATTTGAGATAATTTTTAGTAATGCTATTATTTATTGCATCATATTAAGTTATTTATCATTGATTTTTTTTTGTATTTAAATAATTTTATATTATCTTATTATAAGAAAACTCCACGTTGTTCACCTTTAATCCTTCCAAAGTTGTGGTTGTTCAAGTTCTTGTTGTTCACCTTTATGCACCTTTTTTCATCAACAGTGTAGGTTTTTTGATGGATGAACATGGATATTACATTACCAATCTATTGAATGAGGGAACAAACGTAGGTGAGTTTAACACTCAGTGGAACAAATAAGTCAGTCTTCACCAATATCATCTCAAATAGAATCAACCTAAAGAAGAAGTTTGACAGCTTTTCAATTGAAAGAAGGACTTTACTAATCTCGGGTTGGCTGAATATTAGTGTGGATATGCGATGCATGGGACGGTAATCTAAGGTATTGGCAAAGGGTTTGGAGTATGACAAATCTGAGCCTAGTCGGTGTAATCGAGAAATCGAGTTTTCTTTGATGAATCGTTAGTGCGACAATTCAACTAGCCACCAATAAATTTTGTGGTGTTTTGATGAAATTGAAGGTTGAATCAAAGTGGTATGACTAGAAAAGACAGGTATGAGTGTATTTTAATTACAAGTGTGAAAATATTATTATGATACATAATATTGTACAATTTTCTATTATGATCAGTAGCATTTTGTACAATTTTGGTCAGTGATCTGAAAGTGTACAAGGAACTCATAGAGCATCTTTTTCCATTTGAACATTGTTGGAATGGAACATGGTATAACACGAAATGGATGGAGGATTCTCGGTCGAAACAAAAACAAAAGTGAATTGCTAACTCCTAGCGACTCTAATCCTTCAACACGAGAATCGGTAAACATAGAGAGCGGTGGGGGGCAGAGGCCAATGGAAGGAAGAATTTTGTGAAAAGAGTGAAGAATGAAAGTCAAAGAGAGCTGCAGCTCTACGAAGGCGATAATTCAAGTTCAACCTATTTCATGAAATTGTTTGAATAAATGAAGGAGGAGAAAAAGAAAATGGTGGAGGAGAAAATCACTTACATGGGAAAAATGGTGTTTGTCGAACAAGAGAAGTTAGTTGTTGAATAATTTTGATATATAAATTAAAATATATTTGAATAATTTTTAATTATTGATATTTATATAAAAATATCCACCGATATATCCTTAAAATCCAAATGCAAATGTATCCGTCGAAACCGATATTTGGTTTCCAAAGTGTTTTCTACATTTTTCGGTAATAGTTTTCAAAGGATAGTTTAAATTAATTCTATCTCTATCCCATTTAAAAATTAAATGAGGCAGTTGTGTTAAAATCTCACACCCTTTTTAAAAATTTAGTAGTATTAAAATCTCACATCTTCTCCATTTTTATTTTATCTTATTTTAATAAAAAAATTTAACTGTTTTTATAAAAAAGTAACTATTTCTTTCATTAGACACATGTGAATTTTATATAAAGGATATTTTTATTCAAAATAAATTTAATTTAAAAAAAACATGAAAATAATTAGATTTACAAAATTCAGATTATTTGAAATTTTTAATAAATAAACAGGATATTTGGTAACAGTTTACTGACTAAAACCAAATATTTCTTCATAAAGCAAATAAATGTAAAAATAATTAGCAGTTGAGTATAAATATTAGTTAATAAATATTTTTTTAATATGTCACGCTACCACAAAGTGTTGGGCCGGGTATGAAGGGTATTGTGTGAATTTCCTGAGGCTAATTCGTAAAATCACGATATTATTTTATTTGATTTTCTTAAGGTGAAAAGAAATTATATTTTTGAATTACATTTTTATTTTTATTTTGACAAATTACAAAAGCCTCTGCCGACGCTGTCACTTTCTGTAATTAAGGCCACTAAGCATCCTATGGCAAAGAAAAAGGATCAGTAAGCATCCGGATTTTGTGGAGTTTTGTACGGAAGTAATCCTTTGAAAAATAAAAATTCGAACTCCGAATCTTGTTTTTTCAAAAATATGGCAAAGTAGTGCGTTTGGAAAAGCAGTGTGAATGGGTGTTATGGCTTAGCCGACTATTGAATATTTTTATGTTTGGTGAAGTAAAGTGGGGTATTATAGTTGACTGACCAATTTAATTTAACAAAAACATGTTGAAGATAATGAAGGTAACACCGAAACTAAGACTTAATTTAGTGGAGAAAATAAATGGCCCAAATAATTTACATTAAAATAATCAACCCAAGTTAAAAGGCCAGATTCGACTTCTAAATTAAAGTTCTAATCGGACTTCATTGTTAAGCGGTTTTGGATTGATTAAAGTTGATCATATTAATTCAATATTCATTTGTAATGTTTTTAAAGCTTTCTTGTCCATGCTTTTACTCATCAAAATACTTTTAGCTTTCTCAAAGGTCACCACATCACCAACATAAACATCGCCATCATCTGGTATGAGGCGAATTAGTCTTTGCTAGATAAACATGGGGTCATGAATCGGGTCGCGACGTGCAGTCTCTCAATATGGCTGATACTGTGTGAAAGTGGGTAAAAATAATGAGTTTTTATATTAAGTAAGGGAAAAAAAAATTACTCTGTCGTTTCCCCTTTTAGGGACCCGTAATTTAGCAATCGGACGATGTATGCAGGAGGTCTGCCCAAATACAACATGTCTCAAATATGCAGACCAACGAGTCTCGTGACCTCGATAAGGTCGAATTATGAGTAATAGTGGCATAAGCATCCCAATTCATCCAAAACGACAACACATTCCAGGTTATTACGTACAGCTATGAGTGTAATACAAGCTAATACCCGACTCTTGATCCAAGGCGTGTGGTGCTTCAGCGGTATGTATGTGCTAGTACTCCACCACCCGACTATATCGCGATGGCGTCAAATCTCGCGATAGCGGTAAAGATAGCACATGGAACCATCTTTCCCTTCTTGTCCACTTAAACAGAAGGATCCAATAAGCGCTAAGATGAACCCCACGGCACATCGCTCTAATGTGACATCATCTGCATCAGGTGGCGGGGTGGATAACTGCAAACATAACCACCGCCGAGGAGATAGTGGCGCCCTTCGATGTAGCATCGGCGGGTGGGATGAGCCAGAACAGCTCAGCGCTGCTTGTAGCCACATCGAACCACACGTGTGCCACCGGGCTGGCAGACCATGGATATGAAGGCGAGGAGGATGGCGGCGTCGTAAGATGTCGTCATCTCCCATATTGGCACATGGGCGATGTGTCTGGTCGTAAATCTCGACAGTGAGGTGATAAGTGGCGTCGATAAGTGATGTGTGGCGGTATATCTGCAGTAAAATCCAGGACCTAATCCGTGTGGTGGATCGAGATATCCATCCTCCATAGACATGAAAGCTCTCATGTCTATTTGTCGAGGCGGAGGATCTCCTAGTATAAACATGAAACATCAAATTTAAAAGTGGTTGTGTATAAATTACATGTTACAACTCACTAATAGTAATTGCTAATTAACAAGAATTACGTGCACCTTTACTATTATCTACTAAGTGTGATCGGTGTGTCTTTGATACCAAGACGGATGTATCACGGATCGCATCATGAATCCCCCTGAACGCCATGTCTATAAGATATAACAAATCCAACATAATTGTCAAATATGGTTGTCAACATTAATTACAACGACAATTTACAATAAACACGTACAATAAGAATGTTTCATTCAATAGAATAAGTCTGATATAAGACAACTACAAAATATTCGAGGCCTCGTTTACAAGAAATAAACGATAGTACATAAGTCTTATACTGAGCAAAAAAAAAAAAAAAAAAGGTGAGACCTCATTTACAAACAAACAATAATTGCCTTACTTCACATCCATAACTAAAGTTAGTTTCTACTCTTACAAGGCAATGGGTTGTGACCTGTTGTTTGCACGGCCACATTTTGCTCTTGGTTTTCCTACTAGCGATCCATTTCATTGTATGCAAGCGGGTTGATTTAGGATGACCTTTGACTTCTTGATTTCATTGACCGAGAGCTGATGGCCATCGTAAAGAGGTCACTCGTCTTCATTGAATATGGGATAAAACAAATTTACCCAAAGTGTCATAATAAGGCTGGCGTGAGTGTAGTAGCATTGAGCAAAATAGCCAGAAAATCGACACATCGATCGCGACTATCTTGCAATGATATGGCTACATGAAATCCATATATCGGTGTCTTACCACATGTGCATTTCTTATCATTTAAGTTCAAGTGATGAATCACGATACTCATGAACTTTACGTGAAAATCGCCATGTAAGTGATCGTAAGGAACAATTTCGATGACCCAACCTTAACCATGAATACTGAATCACGAGCATCGACATATGGTGGTTGCTCGTCGGATGCGATCTAGCGGCACCTTGTTCCCTTCTGTAGTAGCTGGTAGGTGAGAAAGTGTCAAGGCGAACTAATGCCTTTGATTGGTAGGCTCTTGAAGGCCTTTAGAACCTTTGTTATTAAATACCTCGACATATTGGTTGTCATTATCCAGTATCTTAGAGCCTCCATCATGAAAGTGCCATGGAAGAGGGATCGCCTCTAACCACATTGTAGTGCTTGAGGATTAATTCTCCCCGATTGTAGCCATATGCTATTCATCTTAGTGGTGTTGTTACCTTGGTACTCTGCATACCAAATTCTTGACAGTTTATCTTCAAGCGAATTAAATAAAATTGCTTGCGAGATGGCCAGCGTCACGAGATCTGTGATAGGCATATGGTGCATCGACGAATGAGGATGGCTTCATGCATTGCCATAATACACGGATATACATAAGATATAACCATAGGAGATTCGAATCCGTTGTGTTGCTGCATTTACATTACATGCGAACCATCCCGACTATCAATATTTTAAGCGCAGTAATATGAAATGCCAATGAACAGTGATTATTTCCATCATCCCATGGCAATCGTAATGTCCACTTTATACTTCCATTACAAATGTGTACCATCAATACTAAGTCTGGGACGACAATTCTCATGAACTCTTCAATAGATGGCAGATACTTGAACAGCGTAGAATGTCTCATTGTTTGTACTTAATTATGAGAGGTGGTAAAAGCCAAAATTATAAGTGAAAAAAAAGAATTAATAAAAGCGGTTAAAAATCGAAATGAAAATCAAATAGCAAAATGAATGGTCGGGTTGGCGGGGTTGGCGGGGAGCTGTGAGAGGGCCAGTGGGTTGTGAGTTTACCCTTCGTGACCACCTCATGGGTACCCTTCGGGTGGAGCTCACTCATAGGATATCCTCATTCCAACGAGTTCCTTTCGCCTCCCCGGAGGGTCGAACCCGGGACTGAGGTCTTTGGTCCGATGGGAGCATCTCGGTACCCGTGAGCTAGTAGGCTAGGTTGGTACCCGAAGATGCTTCCCGTGGTTTGACAGATTCAATCTCGAGAAACTCTGGTGACTTCCATGGCTTTTATTGTGGGGTCCGCCCGCCATTGACCGCGGGGTGCGCCGGGTGGCCGGCCTGTGGGGTCACCCATACCGTGGCTGCTTGGGTGCCCGCCGGTGGGTCCAGCCTGTGGGAATATAGAGTGCTCCACCCAGGCGTTTTTCTTTCGCTCAGTAGAGACTCGGGCCGGGCCCAGGGGCCGGTGATGGGGGCATCTACACTCTCGCGAGCTACTGGCTCAGGTTGGTAGTAGAGATAACTCCCCGTGGACCTCTTCACTGTCCTGGGACCATCTGAAAGCCGAGCATGTCGTGAGACCGAACACCGATGTGGTGGATGGGCCACTGTGATGAACCCACAAAGCGCCTTTGTGTGAGACCCAGCCGCGGTGACATTATCGGCCCAGGTGAGCCGGGGTGGAAGCTCTTTCATGGGATATCGCCGTTCCGCGAGTTCCTTTGGCCTCCACAGGAGATTGAACCCGGGACTGAGGTCTTTAGTCCCGATGGGAAGCATCCTGCAGGTGCCATGAGCTAGTAGCTCGGTTGGTACCGAATGCTTCCCCGTGTTTCCGTTGAGGCGTGAGTGGTGGCACCTGAACTACCGTCCTGGGCGTCTTATCGAGAAGCGAGATTAGGTCGAGGTTAGGAAGACGAGGGAGGCAATTTTGAAGTCCTGATCGGTTTGGGAAGTAGTCAGATTGACTTCTTATACAAATAGTTAATGTAACCGGAGTGAGACATAATCGCTAACTCTTTGATTTTCATTTATTAAAGAAGTGAAAATTATTTACCCAAATAATTATTTTACTTGAGTCGACGATAAGTTACATAATTAGTTCTCATTTTTTTAATAGTAATATCTTATTTTTTAAACTTAGTGATTTAGGATTATATATTTTTTAATAAAAGATAAATGTAAATTAAAAAAATAAATTATTTTAAATTAATCTTGTTTGATATTATGACTTAAAAAAGTCATTTTAGGAAATAACTAAAAATGCATAAATTTTAAAATACTTTTAAATTGATGAAGAAGATAATTTTGGTAAAAATTTATAAAAATAATCGCTATTTAAGTAATTGGAGCTTATATGCAAAATCAAGATTGAAGTGGTAAATATTTTTTGGAGAGTAAATGTAACCTGCAGATCCAGAGTGTACGATGCACACATGATCTGTAGGGCGTATAAGGCGTGATTGTCATGTAGTATTTTGGATTAAAGTAGGAAATGAGTTTATGGAGCTGTCAGATTATGGTATTAAAAGCAGTCTGATTGTCGTTTCTTGAAAGGATTATGAAGATTATTAAAGTGTAGAGAGATATATGGGCCGTATCTGTTCATAAGATTACAATTGCAAAATTGAAAGATGAGGTTATTTGCAAATTAAAGGAAATGTTAAAAATAATAAAGGAGAAAAACAAAAGCCAAACATTCATTTGGTCTTCAAAGGCTAGAGTTCACGTAGGAGAGAAGGAAAAGGGAGAAAAGGAGAGAGAAAAAGAGGGAAAGAAGAGAGAAAGGGAAGAAAATGGTGGAAGCGGGTGGGAGATGTGATTTTTTTCTTCTCGCCCGAGCTCAGTGCTCTGAAGTGGTATGAGGAGAGGCCCGAGAAAGCGAAAACAGTAAGTTTTAATGGTGGGAAAGTTAGGGTTTGATGTTTTTCGTAATACAATGTCTTGAATTTTGGTATGGATGTTAAATTGGTGAGTATTTAAGGTTTAATGGTCTTGATTTTGATATCGATTGAGAAGGAAATGGATTAGGATTAGGTTTTGAAAAGAAAAGTGAGGTGTTAGGATTTGATAGAAATTGTGTGTGATATGTTGAATTGGGTATAAGGCGTGATTGGGTGTTTAGAGTGAAAAAAAAAGTGGAAGAGAAGCTTGCATTCTGGTCATTTTAAGGCAGCAGTCTCAATGAGAAATGCACTTGTTTTTGTTTGACAGTTTCGTATTTTAGCGTAAGCTTTCTTTCATTCAGATCTGATTTGGTGATTGAAATGATGGTGAAATGAACTTCTAGGAAAATTTATCCTGAGAAGGAAATTACGTGCAAATTGTAAGCTTCAAAGTCTTGCAATTTCTTTGAAAGTAGAGTAGTGTGTGGCCGTCTGGTTACCAAATGCCGAGAATCTTTCTGTTTTTCTGTTTAAATGATTTGTCATATTTTGACCATAACTTGCTCATTCTGATGGATTTGAGTGATTCGAGTTTACGGTTAAAATAGACAGAAAAAAATTTATCGAAGGTTAAGAAAATTGTAATCCCAGTGTAAAATTTGTCAAGTGGAGCTATGTGCGAGATTCTATTTCTTAAATCTAGATGTAAACAATAACTTGTGGTATCATGGTTGAGGAGCTTTAAAGAAGAATTTTAAGTTGAAAATTCAAAGGAATGTCATTAGATATATAAGGCGATCTGAAGTTTCGCAGATTTTGAAGACCCGTTTGAATAATTTTGAGTCATAAAGTCTATAGAGTATTGTTGGAAAAGGTTGGCCAAAATGAGTGGGTTTTAGTGCTTAAGGGTAATTTTGTTCATTTGGCTTTAAATGAATGTGTATGGTGGATTAAAATGGAAGTTATGATTAATGTATAGTTGTGGTTTTCTTGAAAAGGTGAAAAGGGTTATCGGACGGGAAGCGGGGTCGACGGAAGCAAAGCGGGATTGGCGGTGAAGACGTAGTGAAAATAATATTTTGAAAATTGAGTTTTAAAAGTGAATGATTTAATGTTAAATTGAAAGTTTAATGGAAATGTTTATGTAAATGTTAAGGCATATGAAATGTTTTATCTTGCGTCGATATATATATATATATATATATATATATATATATATATATATATATATATATATATATATATTTATATGTATATTAAATATGTATGCATCTGTTAAAGTATTATGAAAGTTTTAAAGCGTGTAAAAGTGCATATGTGTTTTAATGATAAAGTAAAGGATTTAAATGTATTTATAAATGTATTTTGAATAAATGTTTTCTTGATGGTTACCATACTATGGTATTATAATGCGATATCGTAGGGTACATGTAAAAGATGTAAGGATTAGGGGTAAGTTATAGGTTCTTAGCGGGGAGGGAAATGGGTGTTTAGGTAATATCCTTACACATAATAAGGTGTTATGGCCCGGAACCCTATGCGAGCGTGAGTTTATAGCGGCGTAGTGGTTATATTTGAATGTGGTAATCCTCAGTCAGTGCCCAGGAAACTGTTCGAGTATGTTTATTCCTGGGTTCCATCGAGAAAGAAAGAAAGAAAGAAAGAAAGAAGAAAGAAAGTTTGAGCATAAATGTTTAAGGCATAAATGGATTTAATGTATAAGTATTTATTATGAAGAAAGAAAGTTTAAGGCGTAAATGTTTAAGGCATAAATTGATTTTAATTATATAAGTATGTATTATTTTGATATATACTAGAAATGTTATCTTAATGAAAATGTACACTCAGCCCAGGCTCTTTTGGCTGAATTCTTGCATATGTTTCAAAACATTTTGGGACCCAAGACGGTCTTGGGTAGGTACCCTCTTTGCCGCGTTGGTCGAGCCATCGGGGAGACAACGCATGTGGCCGTGAAATGGTTTGAATAGTACATATGTCAAATAGTTTGTCATGTATATATGCATATATGGATATATTTTGAAAAGGAACCACTTAGGTGAATTACAGTCTCAGAAACTCAGTGATCTTTTTATAAAGCGTTGCATGGAATTGAAGAAGTTTGAATGTTTTGATGATTGAAGAGGAATTAAATGTATATGGTATATATTGTGTTGATTGAGTTGTGAGGAGTCCACAAAAACGGAAGTTGAAAATTTGAAAGATTAAAGTGTTTTAAATGTATCACGGTATTTATGTAAATTTGGGAAGGGTCAGAAAGAAAGCAGGAGGGAAATAAACGATTTTCTAAAAATCAAGTGTTTGAAAAAAAAAAAGAAAAGAAAAATTTTTACCACTTACGCTTCGCATTTTCTAAGATAATGTAAGGATTGTAAGGGTTCCATTTCAATGGATTTTATTTGATAGTTTGAGAAAAAGTTTCTATATCCATTGGAGTCTTTTGGGAGATCCTCGGGTTCATGAGGTTAATCGGGGTCGGGATCCTTCAACGTGTATATTTCGATTGGTGCAGGAGGTCTTCCGGGTGAATTTAGTGCTAGGTTAAGGTTCGAATGCAGGGAGGCGAAAGAACCCGGTGGGAATGAGGATATCCTATGGGCCCCATTTTGAAGAGAAGTCTCTTGCTGTCACGAAGAAGTGTGGACCCATGTAAAATGCGCCTTTTGTGTGGGGTCCACGCATGCTTGACTACCGCCTACCGGGTGGAGTCCCGTAGGACTCCTCGATGAAATTCCTATGTCAGGCTGCATCGATAGAGCATCCTATTTTCATGTCGATTGGTGCAGGAGATGCTTAAGATTTGGACTAAAGACCCTAGGTCCTGGGTTCGAATCTCTGGGGAGGCGAAAGGAACTCAGTGGGAATGAGGATATCCTATGAGTGGGACCCACCTGAAGGGTACCTCGAGAGGTCGCGAAGGGTGTGGACCCCACAGTAAATTAATAGGAAGGTAAAACTCCGATGGGACCTAAAGAGGCTTCATGAAGAAATTAAAGGCAAAATGATGACTTTAAGTTTTTATATTTTGTAAGGAGAATAGAAAATTAGAATACAAACTATCTTTGGGTGTGTTTATATTTTTTTCTGAGAGAAAATCAATATTTATTTTATTTTCGATTGAAAAATACTTTATGAGAAAATCATTATTTTATTTTATTTTCAATTAAAAAAATACTTTATTTTATTTTTAATTGAAAAAAACCTTATTATTTACTTAGTTTAGCTTAAAGCATTGGACTACCGAATGAACAAAAATAGGCATAAAATAATAATTTTAAGTTTTATCTTTTTTAAAGAATATGGAGATCAAAATATCACCTATATCTAAGAGAATCAAAATCCTATTATAAAATCTTTTCTAAGTAGGATTTTGATTCCTTAGATATTGTGTGGTATTTTGATTCCACATTCTGCTGAAAATATAAAAACTTGACTATACTTATTTTGTTCATCCAACTCAATAGTTCAGTATACAAGCTAAACCAAGAAAACAATAAAATAAAATTTTTTTTTACTCAAAAAATAAAATAAAGTATTGATTTTCTCATAAATTATTTTTTTAATAAAAATAAAATAAGTAGGAAAAATAAAAGTTAAGCCAGCTGAAGATAGTTTGTGATACCGTTTTACATTCTCGCCCAAAATATAAAAGCTTAAAAATCATCCCCAATTTCTTCATCCCGAGCCTTTAAGGTCCCACAAGTTTACCTTCATATTAATATAAATCTTGATTTTGTATATAAAGTCAAATTCACGAAATAATGATTGTTTTTCTAAATTTTTACCAAAAAAATTATCTTCATCAGTTTAAAAATATTTTAAAATTCATACATTTTTTAGTTATTTCCTAAAATGACTTTTTTCTTTATAAACAAGATTACACGAAAATAATTTTATTTTAAAAATTCATACAACTAATTACAAAATGATTTTTATTTTTTATTAAAAATATAAAATCCTAAATCTTAAAGTTTCAAAAATCAGATATTACTATTAAAAAAAATGAGAACTAATTATGTAGCTTATTGTTTGACCAAGTAAAATAATTATTTGGGTAAATAATTATCCTAACTTATATTTTGTTTTAAACTCTTAAAATCTCGTGATATGGTATTATTATCAATTTATTCATTTTTCGTTTATTGAAATAAATAGAAATAACAATCATTCTCAAATAAAGATTAGTAAATAATCCAAACACTAAGAATGGAATCAGGTGATTAAGATTTCCATTAGAAATAAGATTTGAAGGGATTCATGATTACATTCTCATGTTCCAACCTTTCCCAAGTGTTAGACGAATAAAAGAAACAAAGTGAGAGTCTAGTGGGATCTCCCAAGAGAGAAAAGGAAAAGAAGCAGAAAATATTCTAAAATGGAATGAGAGCTAATCCTTAACAGACATGAATCATACAAGCTTGAGCTTTTAGGAGATGCTTAGAGTACACTAAAACACACTTAATTTGTTACCCATTTTGAAATTATTTTACAACAACTTCATCGAATTTACACATGAATTTCAAACCCATAGGAGAAAAAAGAACACACCAATATACAAGAACGTTGGATGCATACCACGAAAGAGACATAAGAAAATAAAACAATAAAGAATTAAATCAAACGTGGAGATGCCTTCCAGTAGTGACGATGCCCATCTGCGTCTGTTGTTTATGTTATGGAGGTGATAAGGCGAATCTTGTCAATTCTTCTCTATTTATTTCAATCTCTTCAATTAGGCTATGGTTCATATTCTTTAGCTTTACTTGCTGAAGAATTTTCAGTTTCTGCAATTGATGAAGCAGGTTTTCCATCTCATAGCACGAATAAATTTGCAGGGTTTTCAAGGAAGGTAGTGCACTTTCCTCCACTATCAACTCTTTTAAATAAGTCAAACCTTTCAATCCCAAAAATTGATGAAGGCGCTTGAGAAGAATAAGTTATTTTCTTTAGATATAAACATTGCTTATTAATTTTAAGAAACCCTTAAGTTTGGTAGCTTGCCTAAATTAAACATAGGTCTTGCTTTAAGCAACAATAGTCGATATCAACGACAAGGTTGGATGGAAGATTAATTCATATGAAATATTTACTCCTCATATTTGGCCCATAAATGTATAGTTTTCACAAGTTGGGTTAACTTTAGTAGACCCTTCTCATCACCATCCATGTTGTTCCCACATATAGCGTCGGGTTGGTCATCTTATCAATACCCAAATGATACTAAAGCACCTTTGATCACGTATCGGCATTCTTAAGATCGAGATAACTAAGTATAGATGTCTTAATTGGTGCAACTTCCAAGTGAAAATGGAATATCAAGAGAAATTATCAGTAAATCCGGGGTTTCTAGGTTAATACTGAGTCTACCTATGGACCGGAAATCTTGTTCTCTAGGGACACAGTAATATTTCAAGTGAATGAATTCACCAATTTCCTTCAACATTTCATTTCTAGTCTTTCAATGTGGGATCGACAGGTTAGGTTAGGTCAGCTGCTTGTCGTGATTTAGCACTTCTTAAAGACCCGAAGGAAGTTCACTTGAGAATGAATGGAACAAATCAAAAAGATCGAATGGAAGTGGCGGTTGCTCCAGTGTTGAGAAATGTTTTGAGAGTCATGAACAATGAGTCAAACCCGAGGGTTAAAGGGTATGCAAAGATGTTTCCACGTACCTCGAAAAACTTTGAATCTTTGGCTTTTGAAAAATAGCAAGATTCATGAGAGATCATGCATGCGTGAAGACACTCTTCCATCCCATTTCTTTTGACCACTTGAATCGTAGCCACATGAATCAATTCTTCTAAATAATATTCGCAGCGTCTTCTTCATTGTTTCTTCACCGCGCGCACAATCCCTCATGACCCACATACGGATCAATTTGCCTTTATTTCACGGTCCTGCGGAAACACCCTTGATAAAAGGAAGCAAAGACTTTAAATAAAGAGCGAGGAGTCTCTGTAGTAGAAGCGAGAATTCCCGGTACAGACTTAGGGCCTTGACTTAGATGCCACTCCATGCTTTTAAGTATTTTCTCCACGAAGATGGAGTCTTTCTCTTTTCTTGATAGAAGCCTCCTGATACCCGCATTGATGTAGAAGCGAGCCTTTGCATTTCCACGTAATCTTCTTTCCCACATCTTCGACTCTGGACTTATATTTGTGATATTGTACTTACTTCGGTTGGGGAAAAGTTTTCTGAGAAAGAGCTCTGACTCTCTTTTTCCTCGAGGTGAAGTCGATCATAGACTTTGCATAGGCATCGAAAGAAAAAAAAAAACGATAACGGTTCTTATGCAGTAGTGATAATTTTTATGGCTGACTGAAGACCACAGCTTTGATCATTCGAGCCCCGGATGTATCGCACATCATCCAACGATCAAATACCTTTTCGTCGAGAACACGAACCCTCGTTCCCAATGATTCTCATATTACGCATATATGATGTTTCGCATAACATTGGCTATCCCATTGAAGCTCGGATTGTATAGACTTGAGATACATACACCAAAGCGCGACGTGAAAGTGGCGTTAACATCAGGGTCATTGTAAACTCTTAGCAAAGTAGTTTTGCAAGGCCACCCATTCCCGATGGCGCACGCTGCTCTCTCCATTCACCATTGATCGGCCGGCATTTTCATGGCAGCTTAGCCTGCGTCTTTCACCACATCCCATACCGCGTCGACTTCCTCTACACAATTAGGAATCTTCTCACCCCATGTCACCACTTCTGTTGGGTGGAAAGGCTCAACTCCGGGAAGGCATCATTGCGTTTTGGCACAATACCTGAACTTGTTGGCCAAGATCTTCTCAATGCGGCGTTGATCTCCTTGATCCGCCCATCGACTCGTGAACCAATGGCGGCTTATGCGCAAGGAATGCTTCTGGTTGGCAAGACTACTCTACGAGGAACTTGGTCACGGAGCCTCCTTTGCTTGGCCCGATGTTAAAATTCGACGATGAACTTCAAATGCGATGACATCTCCGGCATCATAGGCTGCATGAAGGATCAGGCAGTTAACCTCATGAACGGGGACCTCGCACTCCAGTGGATATAGAAACTTTTCTCAAAACTATCAAATAAAATCCATGGAAGCGAACCTTCCACAATCCTTTACAACATATCTTTAGAAAATAATGCGGAAGCGAAGTGGTAAAAATTTTTCTTTTCTTTTTTTTTTTCAAACACTTAGATTTTCGAAAAATGTTGAGTTTCTACTGGGGACTTTCCCAAATTTACAATCATGCGTAAGCGTTTAAAAGCAACTGTCTTTGAATTTTCAATTTAGTTTTAGGACTCCTCGTCCTGTTCGATCAACACAATATACCGCTATACATTTTATTCCTTTCAATCATCAAAACATTCAAAACTTCTTCAATTCCATACACGAGTTTATAAAAAGATTGGGGCAATGGTTTCTAAGCGAGCCACCTAAGTAGTTCCTTTTCAAAATATATCATATATACATATATACATGACAAACTATTTGACATATAAAATATGCAAACTATTTATACAATACGGAATTCACATGCGTCGTCTCCTCGATAGCTCGACTCAACGTGAGGAGGGTACTCTGCGTACATACTGTCTTGGAGTCTGAAAATGTTTTTGGAAACATATGGAAAAGAATGGGCTAAAAGAGCCCAGTGAGTGTACATTTTCATTAAGATACCATTTTTAGTATATACCAAAGTAATACATACTTATACAATTAAAAATCCCTTTACGCCTTAAACTTTCTTTTCAAGTAATACATACTTATACAATTAAAAATCCATTTTATACCTTAAACTTTCTTTTATACAATTAAAATCCATGTATGCCTTAAGCTTTCTTTATTTAACTCTTTCTTTCTTTCTTTCTTTCTGATGGAACCCCGGGAAATAAACACAAAACAGTTTAAAGTGTGACTGATGAGAGACAGTCACATTCAGTCATAACCACTACGCTGCGAGGAGAAACTCTCACGCTTGCATAGGGTTCGATCATGCCTTGCCACGCTTATCACGTGTAAGGATATTCTTTCACCAGACACCTAATTCCCTCCCTCGGTTAGTAACACCTATAACTTTACCCTCATCCTTTGCAGCAAGGTACCTCGTAGTATAAGTCATGCTTGATCGTATGGGGTCCAGGGTAACCATCATTAAAACATTTATCAAAAGCCATTTATAAATCCATTTAAATAATTTACTTTATCATGAAAAACTCATATATATATATGCAAATATACATATACATTATCTTTACATTTTTAAACTTTCATAATGCCTTAACATATGCATACATATATAATTTAATATAAATATATATATATATATATATATATATATATATATATATATATATATATATTGATGCAAGATAAACATGTATTAAAATTTTCATTTACATCAGAAAACTTTTCATTTAGGCAATATAAACATTTACATTAAACTTTTCATTTAACATCAAAATCATTCACTTTTAAAACTCAGGTACAAAACATCATTTTACACTCCGCGGTTACGCTCAAAATCGCTGCTTCCGTCAATTCCGTTTCCCGTCCGATAGTCCTTTTCACCTTTTTCAAGAAAACCACAACTATACATTAATCATAACTGTTTTAAACCATACACATTCATTTAAAGGCAAATGAACAAATTACCCTTAAGCACTAAAAACCCACTCATTTTTGGCCAACTTTTTCCAACAATACTCTATAGACTTTATGACTCAAAAATTATTCAAGCAGTCTTCCAAAATTTATGAAACTCTCCCAGATCAGTCTTTTATATATCCAATGACATCTCTTTAAAATTTCAACTTAAATTCCTTCTCTAAAGCCCTCAACTTCCCCTGCTTACAAGTTATTGTGTTTTACATCTAGATAGCAGAACAGAATCTACACATAGCTCCACTTGACAAATTTTCTGGGCACTTTGGGATTACAATTTGGAGCTTCATAAGATAAATTTTTACCTTAGAAGTCTATTTAATCGAGAAACTTGAATCACTCAAATCGGATCGAAATGAGCAAGTTATGGTCAAAATACGACAAATGGTCGAAATAAGGAAAGCAGTCATTCGCACATCATAAAGACAGACCAGGTGGCTTACACATGGCCCTACTTTGAGTAAATTTTGAAGTAACTTTAAGGTTATAAGCTACTTTTGCCTTATTGGATAAATTTTTCCCCTAGAAGTATATTTTGCAGAATTTTGAATCAGCTCCAAATGCGAATCTGAAATAGGCAGTTATAGCCAAAATCTAGTGGGTGAAAACGAAAAACAGGGCATTTATACACCGAGGCTATACTATGAAGAAATGACGAATGTGTTTCCTGCTGTGCTTTTTTTGTTTCTAAACGCTCCAATCTGATGCCTTATGCAATTGACATATCACGCACAATTCCCTATCAAATCTAACGATTCCACCATTTCTTTTTTGAAACTACTTTGTCCGTTTCGCTACTCAATTGATATCAAAATCAGCACCCATTAAACCTTAAATACCACCAATTTTAACATCCATACCAGAAAATTCAAGACATTAGACATGAAACAGCAAACCCTAACTCCCGCCCATTAAAACTTCTTTGTGTGGTTTTATTTGGCTCCTCTCCTTGCTACCACTTGTAGAGCATGAAACTTGAAGGAGAAGAAAAAATCACATCTCCCACCTTGCTCCACATTTTCTTCCCTTTCTCTCTTCTTTCCTCTCTTTTCTCTCCTTTTCTCCCTTTTCCTTTCTCTCCTACGTGAACCCTAGCCTTTTGAAGACCAAATGAATGTTTGGCTTTTGTTTTTCTCCTTTTATTATTTTAGCATTTCCTTTAATTTACCGATAACCCTCATCTTCAATTTTGCAATTTATGAAACATGAAATTTGTAATATAGCCTATCTCTACATAATAATCTTCCATAATCCTTTTTAAATAGTGTACCTTGCTGTTTTAATACCATAATTCCGGGTTCCATAAACTTTTCATTTCCTACTTCAATCTCCAAAAATACTACTATGTGACAATTGGTACTCTTGCTCATACTCTGAGTATCGTATGTATGCGCTCTCTCCGGGACGGGGTGTTACAAAATCCTCCCTCACTTAAGAACATTTATCATAAAATGAATAAACTATACTCGAAAGAAAGGAAGGAAAATACCTCATTTGGAAAATAATTGAGGGGTAATGGCGTCATATCGAGGCCTCTTACTCCCCAGTGGCTTGCCTCCCTCTCATGATTCCTCCATAGTACTTTGACTAATGGAATCACTTTACTCCTCCAACACCTTTTCCTTGCAATCTACAATCTGCACGGGTATCTCCATAAGTCAAGTTATAGCACCAGCGCAGTTTGTTCTCTCAATCGTGTGAGGATCTGGGGATATATTTCTGCGAAACATCGATACATGGAATTATATCGTGAATCATGATAACTACGGGGGTAAGCTTGACTTATATAAGGCTACTATGCCTTGCTCATAATCTCATAAGGTCCAATATACCTTAGGCTAAGTTTGCCTCGTTTCCCAAATCACAACACACCTTTCCAAGGTGAAATCTTCAAAAAAAAAACTTGGTCACCTATCTCAAATTGCAAGTCTCTACGACGGTTGTCGCATAACCTTACATCGGTCTTGTGCAATTTTGATCTATCCCTTATAACTTTTGATCTTATCACAAGTCACTTGGACAATTTCCGGACCTCTTAATTTCCTTTCGCCCTACCTCATCCCAATGAATGAGTTCGACATTTAAGTCCATAAGAGCCTCATAGGGGCCGTACCAATGCGCACGATAGCTGTCGTGTATGCGAAGCCTGTGGGTAGATGGGTGTCAGGCTCCCTCTAAGCTCCATAACATGCCACTAAACATATCCTCTAAAGTCGTATAGTCCTCTCGGATTGGCCATCCCAGTCTGTGGATGAAAAGCCGTCTTGAGAATGCGATTTCATTTGAGACGTGCAATAACTAGGCCCAAAACCATGAGGTAAACCTGGAATCTACATGCGAAACTATCAGCTGGAGACCCCATGAAGTCTCAACATCTACTTTTCTGTCTGATTAGACGACTTTTCTAAAGAATCTTCGACGATAGCGGTAGAAAATAGGCAGACTTCATTAAGCGATCAACTACTAACCCGTGTATTGTATCATGTTGCCTGCGAGTCGTGGAAGACACATCACAAAATCCATAGTAATCTTTTCCCGTCCCATCTTTGGAATAGGGAGTAAGCGTATCTTCCCAGCACAGGCCTCGATGCTCTGCCTTCACGTCTTGACAGGTTAGGCACGGAAAGCGAAACTACTTAATTTCTTTCTTCATCCCTTCCACATTAATGTTCTTTTTCAAAGTCTATTACATCTTGGTACTATGCGGATGCATATCACAGCAGATGAATGTGTAACCATAATATTCTCTCTTACATTTGCGCCCGTACTGGGCGCACATTTATTCTGTCCACTATATGCTGCATCTCATCTACAATTTGAAACTCCACATTCTTCCCTTTTTCCTATCTCTTCCTTAAGCAAACATTTGTGGATCTTGTGGCGCTGCTAGAATCGATCCCTTTAGAAGCGATACTGCCATGAAGCGTGGCTTGATAAGGTTCTTGAATCCTCGACTTCGATATCACCTAAAGCTCTCGAATTACACCCATTCAATGGAAGATGCTGATCTCATGAGACAAAGTACTCTCTGGTGGCTTGCACCAAGGCATCGGCTACAACGTGGCTTTTCTGGATGGGTACTTTCGATAGTACGGTCGTAGTCCTTAATCGGCTCGAGCCATCTTACTTTTACTTATTTAGGTTTAACTCTTTTGGGTGAAAATATATTTAAGACTTTTATGATGCTGTAAAGATCTACGAGGAACACCATATAAGTAATGTCTCCACATATTTTTAGATTGCAAACACATTTGCGCTTCTTAAGTCGTGTGTAGGGAATTCTCCTCATGCTTCTTTAGGTATGCAGAGGCATATCTGATCACCTGTCATTTTCAGTCAAAACATAACCAAGGCCTTGCACGGAAGCATCGCCTAAACCACCAAAATCCATCTTTCCCATTGAAACAGCTAAGCGATTTGAAGTTAATCTAT
The DNA here is from genome assembly GCA_016808115.1 of Tetrastigma voinierianum. NCBI lineage: Eukaryota > Viridiplantae > Streptophyta > Magnoliopsida > Vitales > Vitaceae > Tetrastigma > Tetrastigma voinierianum. The sequence goes on from JAEQBH010007569.1 coordinate 133,321, forward strand.
CTTTCAACTCTCCTCAAAACTCTATTGTGAAGGCATCTAACCAATCGCGCCGCATCTTTTCTTGTCGAGAAGCAGTTGGTGGGGTACGCTATCGCAGAGAACCCCTGTCTCAAACTTCTTTATAATATCCTGTATACCAAGGAAAACTCCTTATCTACGTAACACTCGTAGGAGGTTTCCAATTAGTATAGCCGACCTTCGTGAATCCCTTTGAGATCCCTATGGAAACTATCTTTGTCTAAAAGGTGACAACGTCGAGCCAAAACGGACACTTGCGGGTTTAGCATATAGCAGGTATTTCATGATGTTTGCAGAGGAATTATCCTCGAGTGCTCTGCGTATTTCTTCTCCTTTATCCCGAATAGATCAGTATATCGTCAATAAACACGATAACAAACTGATCTAAGTAAGGCCGGAAAATCCTGTTCATGAGATCCATAAACCATTTGAGGCATTCGTAAGTCAAATAGCATATTAGCTTCAAAATACTGTCACAGTGTTTGAATGTTGTCTTAGGAACATCCTCATCATGAAGTCTCAACTTATCCAATTCACTTCAATTAAATCAAGGCTCATGACAACATCTTTGCAAGCCTTACATCAAGCCATTAGCATCCTTAAAGTGAAAAACCCATAATGTCCTTCACCTTAGCAGCCATTTATATAATCAATTCTTCTTCTTAAAACATTAATTCTAACACATTCCATTAGGCATGTAATACTTCAAATTGAATTAAAAATCAATGGAAACTCCACTTTAAACCACTTCTCCTAAGGTGAATTAAATCCTACATGTCACACATTCATAATTATTTCTTCCAATTTCTTCCATTTTCTTTCAACAATTTATATTTGATAATTCATCAATGTCATTGATTTATATAAATCAAACCAATGCATTTCAATTAAACCCTTTCTTGGCTAACCCTCTCATCTCATTTTCTATTCAACTTTTAATTCCATTAATTCCATTAATTCCTTCAAGCATTTCAAGTAATGTCATAAATCAATTAAAACCAATCAAACAACTCACTTTCATTAACATCAGGTTGACCTAAATTGACAAATCAACATAATCTATTCTTTCTTTTCAGATTTCTTAGCAAATCCAACTAGAATCCATGTGAATTTAATAGCTAAAGCCTTAATATAGCACTCAATTGAAGGTTTAGATAAATAATCCATAAAACCACTAATTGCTTCTTTTGGAACCTCCTGAACCCATGTTGACCCACTTCGTTTACATCCTTATTTGTGCGTAGCTGGGATTTCAAACCCATGCTCATTTCATCTTCTGCTTCTGCCTCTACTACCTAGTCGTCACGTATTGTGGGTACATCAGCGCCTCTTGTGGTGAAATAAGGTTCAAAACTGTGAGCCTCTTGAGCCATGATGGACCTTTTTGGTTTTTCCATTTTATCTTTTATCATTAGATTCAACTTTTCAAGCAATGATACATGACTAACTTCTCTTGATACATGACTTGTGGCATTTCTTTGGAGACAGGACCTCATATCCTACAATTGATTGTGCAAGATTATGTATAAGATCATGCATTTTATATGTTAATCTATCATTAGAATGCGTCTTCTTCAACTTTTTTTTTCAACAAATCATCTTGACAGTTCCTCGAAATATCGATCTCCCATGTCCTCTAATTGCTCCTTCACTGTTTGAACCTGTAGAAGACATTATCATTTCCATGTTGAAGTAGTAACAGTTTTCATTCATGAATAGACTCATTTGGGCAGTCGATTTACATTACGATAATATTCCTCCTAAGGTGTTGATGATGAGTGGGACTCTTCTACCCGTACCTACAATTTCTTTTCCAACTTTTATGATCTTTTCATCTGCTTATTATACATCTGATGTAATCTTTGTTAAGTCAAGACTCCTTTTTGCCTAGACCTTTAACTCAAAGATCTAGTATTATTTCCTATAAATGAAACCTCGGTATTTCGGGTGGGTAGGCTAATGCCTCGAGCTCTCTGGTGGCGGGTCGGCCACCAAACAGCCCACTTTACATTAATTAAAAATTTAATATGTCATGTAATGCATATATGATTTTAAATCACATAAATAATTGCTAATTTTAAAATAAAACATTAAAATAATCATATGAACATAAAATTTAAAGCAGTGGCTCACGTGCACGTTGAAGGATCCGACCGGATTAACCTCCCTTGAACTGGGGACCTCCCGGCACTCGATGGATATAGAAACTTTTTCTCAAAACTATCAAATAAATCCATGGAGAAGCCCGAGCCAAAACACAATCGCTACATATCTTTAGAAAATAATGCGGAGGCGAAATTGGTAAAAATTTTTCTTTTTCTTTTTTTATTACAGATTTTTACAGAAAAATCGGCGAGTTTCCTCTGACTACTGGGACTTTCCCAAATTTACAAATACACACGCAAGCATTTAAAACACTAATCTTTCAAATTTTCAACTTCCGTTTTAGAATCCTAGTCACAACTCAGTAACCAATATATATATCATATACATTTGTTCTTTCAATCATCAAAGAACATTGAGAAACTTCTTCCAATTCCATGCCACGAGTTTATAAAATTAGGCTTAGTGGGACTTAAAGCGAGCCACCTAAGTAGTTCCTTTTCAAAATATATCCTATATGCATATATACATGACAAACTATTTGACATATAAAACCCTTGCAAACTATTTGCTCTGTCTGGATTAATGCGCGAGTCTCGCCGATGGCTCGACTCCTTTGTCTTGGGGAGGGTACTCTTAGGCGCACGTGTAGTCTAAAATCTTTTGGGAGGCTTATATGGGAAAGAATAGGCTAAAGAGCCCGATTAGTGTACATTTTCATTAAGATACCATTTTCGGTATATACAAGTAATACATACTTATACAATTAAAAATCCCTTCACGCCTTAAACTTTCTTTTCAAAGTAGCCATACTTATACAATTAAAATAATTTATGCCTTAAACTTTCTTTTATACAATTAAAATCCATTTTATGCCTTAAACTTTCTTTTATTTCTTTCTTTCTCTTTTCTTTCTACAGTGGAACCCGGAAATAAAACACAGAAACGATTTAGATGCGACGGTGAAAGAACTGATCACATTCAGTCATAACCCATTCTGGCTGGAGAAACTCACGCTGCATAGGGTTCAGTCGTAAGCGCCTTATCGCGTGTAAGGATATTCTGCTAAGACGCCGTTACTCCTCGGTTAGTAACCTATAACTTTACCTCTAAATCCTTACCGTACCTGGCCGATGCTTCGGTCATAACGGTCATGGGGTTAGGGTAATCGATAAAACATTTATGAAATACGTTTATAAATCAATTTAAATCATTTACTTTATCATGAACTCATATATATATATATATGCAAACTATACATATGCATTCTTTACACATTTTAAACTTTATAATGCCTTATATACATACATATATAATTTAATATATATATATATATATATATATATATATATATATATATATATATATATATTGATACAGATAAACATGTACATTAAAATTTCATTTACATCAAAACTTTTCATTTAGGCAATATAAACATTTACATTAAACTTTTCGTTTTAACGTAAATCATTCACTTTTTTAAAACTCAATTTGCAAAACATCATTTTTCACTCACGGAGTTCAAGCTTTCGATCCAGCTTGCTTCTAGTTGAATTCAGTTTCGTCAGATAGTCCTTTTCACCTTTTCAAGAAAACCACAACTATACATTAATCACTAACTATTTAATCTCGCACATTCATTTTTAAAGGCAAATAAGACAAATTACCTTAAGCACTAAAACCCACTCATTTTAGTAGCCTTTTTCCAACAATACTCTATAGACTTTGTTGACTCAAAAAAGTGTTCCAAACAGTGTTAAAATTTATGAAACTCTCAGATCAATCCTTTTATATATCAATGACATCTCTTTAAAAATTTCAACTTAAAATTCCTTCTCTAAAGCCCTCTCAACCATAACACAAGTTATTGTGTTTTACATCTAGATAGCAGAAACGAGAATCTGCGCATAAATTTCAACACCTGACAAATTTTCTGGGCACTTTGGGATTCTGTTTAACTGAACTTCCTTACGATAAATTTTTTCCTTAGAAGTCTATTTTAACCAAGAAACTGAATCCTCAAATCGGATTCAAAGCTGAGCAAGTTATAGGAGTCAAATCACGACAAATGGTCCGAAATAGGAAAACGAGCATTTCTGCTCTGAGAGAACCAGACCAGTGGCTTACACACTGGCCCTACTTTGAGTAAATTTTGGGCGCTAAGTTCTGAACACCTTCCTTCAGATAAATTTTCCCACACAAGTCTGTTTCACAGGAATTTTGAATCGCTCGAATCAGATAAAGTGAAGCGAGTTATGGCTAATCAAGTTTGGTCAAAGCAGAGAAAACGAGGCGTTTCTGTCACAGGCTAACTTCTTGAGAAAATGGCCAGGAATGTGTTTATAACACTTTTTTTCACTCTAAACACCTAATCATTTTTATACCCAATTCAACATATCACACACAATTCCCTATCAAATCCTAATAATTCCTCCTCACTTCTTTTTCAAACCTAACCTAATCCATTTCCTTCTCAATCGACATCAAAATCGCACCATTAAAACTAAATACACCAATTTAACATCCATACTCAGAAAATCTAAGACATTAGACACTTAAAACATCAAAACCCTAACTTTCCCACCATTAAAACTTACTGTTTCGGGTTTCGCCTCCTCTCCTCTACCACTTGTAAAGACTTGAAAGCTCTCTCAAGGAGAAGAAAAAATCACATCTCCACCTCATTCCACCATTTTCTTCCCTTCTTCTTCCTCTCTTTTCCTCCTTTTCTCCCTTTTCCTTTTCTCCTACGAACTCCTACTTTCAAGCACTAAATGAATCAAGCTGGGCTTTTTGTTTTTCTCCTCTTTTATTATTTTAACATTTCCTTTAATTCTGCAAATAACCCTCATCTTTTCAATTTCAAGAATTGTAACTACGAAATTAGATACTACCATCTCTACACTTAATAATCTTCATAATCCTTTACTAAACATAATCGTAATTGCTAATACCATAATTCCAGCCCACAAATCCTCATTCCTACTTTAATCTCCTCCAAAATACTACTTACGCGACACTGATGCTCTTATACGCCCTTACAGATTACGCATCAGATAATTTCTGACTAAGACCGCATCTCTAACTGATTCATCCACGCATTCCGCCTCATTTTCGTTCATTGTTGCACTTGCCTCCTCCAAGAAGAGACCGATCCATTCAAGCCTCGTTATAAAGAGGTTTATCTCGCCTTCTACTCCTCCAAACAAGGAAGCTTCTGTACGCCCAAGTTGCTCAACTTATCTACAAAAACGAATGGTTTCCGCCATTCTTTTAGAATTCATGCAGTGGAATTTCCTGGCTTCAAGAGAGAAAATTACAAAAGAAAGATATGGGCTTGTCGCTATATTTCCAAGAAGAAGAGGCAAAGAGCATCAAAAACGGGGTCAATGTTGGTGGTGGCTTATTTTCATTTCAACTGTAGGAGAAACGAGGGGTGGAGGGCCCCACCTCTAGATTTTGCCATTGTCTGAAAAGAATCTTGAAATCAATAGAGAGAGAGAGCTTCCCCTTACTTTCCTCATCACTTCTCCGAAGGTCACGGGAAGCGCATCTTTTTCTATATTACACCCGTGAAGAGGTTTGGAGATAGAAACCGAAAATGGCTCCAAAAATTTATGATGTTTTACTTGGTCAAACCTCATTTTTTTTAGTAGTAATATCTTATTTTTGAAACTTTATGATTTAGGATTTTATATTTTAATAAAAAATATATAAAATTATTTTGTATTTAATAGCGAATTTAAAAAATAAATCATTTTTCGCAGAATTGCTGATATTTTGACTTAAAAAGTCATTTTTTAAATAACTAAAATTTATTAAATTTTAAAATACTTTTAAATTGTGGAAGATAATTTTAGTAAAAATTTAGAAAATAATAGCTATTTTGCTAATTGGGCTTATATACAAATCAAGCATTGAAATCGTAAATATTTTTGTAAGTAAATTATCAGGAAGCGTAAAACTCCGATGGGACAAATTAAAGCTCAAAAATACGATTTTGAAGCTTTTATATTTTCTATTTATAATGTAAAAATGAATTTTAAACTATGTCAAATAGCATTTATATTTTTCATAAAATTATTACTTTATTTTATTTTCGATTAAAATACTTTACAGAAAATCATTATTTTATTTTATTTCAATTAAAAAAATACTTTATTTTATTTTTTTGAGTGAAAATTTTTTATTATTTTTTTAGTGTAATTTTTTCATATTATTATTCTATGTTAGACAAATAACTTAATTATAGAAACTATTATATTCTTTCTAGTTTAGAGATATTTCTATGTTACTATCTTTATAAATATATATATATATATATATATATATATATATATATATATATATATATATATATATATGTAAAAATACAAAATTATTATGAATAGAAAATATTATTCTCTATTTTAGAAGTAAAACTTTACGTTGAAAAATATTTTGTTGGCATTGATGTTGAAGGCATTGAATGTGGGCACAAACAAATTCATGTGCAAAGATTCATTATATAATGTTGGGAGTGGTGGGGAATTATTTATTTAAGAGATTGAACATGGGAGGAAGAGGAGGAATAAAGGGAGGCAACTCACACAAAAAGTTTAGGTGGGAGCACATGGAAAATTGGAGAATTACCTTTTTTTGGTTTCTTGTTTCTTGTGTCCATGACCAATGGGTTTGATTGGTCAATGGTGATTGGAGTGTGGGTAAGAATCTTTAATTGAGTTATCCCATAGAAAATCCTTCTTTTATAATATCAAAGTAGACTGACTACCTCTCTTTGATACCATTGTCTCCATGTTTAAGTTTATAGAGTTTTAGATGGAAATAGTTTGTTTGAAAAAAAATTATTAAATTAGTTTAGAAATCAAAATAATCATAAATGATGTACGCCGTCGCTGCGAACATCGTAGAATGGAATCGCCCATAACAATGTCAATCGACTTAGGAATTCAAGTTCAACCTATTTCATGTAGAAATTGTTTGAAGAAATGAAGGAGGAGAAAAGAAGATGCATGGAGAAGAAAGTCACTTACATGGAAAAATGGTGGTCAGTTTAACAAGAGAAGCTTAATATTAACAAGAGTATGTGGCTATCGAACAAGAGAAGGTACAAATCGAGCAAATGAATGGTATACAGTAATGTTGATAGATAATATGTCATGCTCCGATTCAAGTGAATATTTTAAATATGACTGTTGTAAATATAGCCGTTGTAAATATGACCGTTGAAAATTTTAAAGATTAAAATTTGATGACGTGGCACGACACATCATCTTTATAGCGCTTACGTGTTATGCAATGTGTCATTTTTTAATTATATTATTGAAAGTTAGTTAAAGTTAGTTGAAGTTAGTTGAAGTAGTGTGCTCATTTTCATTGAAATATGGTTGGAGTGAATTTTGAAAAAGTCATACTAAAATAAGAATTGAATATTTAAATATATTTTAAGTAGCTATTTTGTCGAATGCTGGTCATGCTCTATCAACCCGTAAAAGATAAATTATCGCTTTTAAAAATTAACACCCAACTTTAAAAAGTGATTACTAACAAGTGAAATTGTAACGCCCCGACTTTCCATCCGAAATTGTTCTACATATCAGAGCTGGTAATACACTAAGTCAAACCGCTACCATGGTTTTGCTTATTTGTCAGGTCACGACTAACTGGGATCGAGACCTGGCCATTAGGAAATGGGGAGGCGTATACAACGAAACCCGTAGCAAACCTAACTGAAATACTACACCGACTATCATGCATCACCCGACACATATCAACATACATATATAATATGCTCAGATACCAAACATCCATAGGGAGAGATAAAATCTCGATCCCACATATACCATCACATACAAATAAAACAAGTATTCATCTATTTCACAAAATATGACTTTAGTTATTCCCAAATACGATTAATCATTTAATAGATGTGATTAAGGTTATACTATATATAATGTCACATGAAGAGAATGATGGTTAATGTATCTGAGAGGAGTGACTGACAATTAAAATAATTAGACCTCTGTCTCAGATGAAATGTCATCATAATTCACAACCCATCTATACAACTCAAAATGTTATATATATTTATAGACAATATATGGAAGAAATCATATTAATAAAGAAATTCACATAATCATGTATACGCACTCCAAAGACAGCTTCATGTCATAACACAACATCACATCAATCGAGAACACTAGCTAGGACCCTATACTCCATCGCTATAGTTTTACGGCTCTCTCTCAACTAATGAGACCGGCGCCCGAGAGAATGCTCGACCAGGTCCTGAACCCGCCCCAACACTTAATCCACAACCTATAGCCGGCGCCCGAGAGAAATGCTCGACCATGGTCCTTACCTCCGAAGATCCCCGAGAGAAACGCTCCACTGTGGAACCTGGCATCCATAATCATTAATCCGTGAATATAACTGATTATCACCTGCGCACACATCTCGATGTAACCCTCAGCAGGCGTCCCGGCTAGTTCCCATTACAAACATTGCAAGTATAATGCACAAGAATATCACATCCAGCTAAAGACACACTCACACATCCATCATCACGGCAAATCTCATATAAGATACAATAATAATAAGGTAATAATAATATCGTATCGGATGACCGAATATAATTCTAATGCCATGAATATCGTACTATGCATGCAAATGTATGGGTTATAAGCCATATGATAACAACTCACCGGGAATATGCTCTGATCTCAGAGTCGCCCCGCATTCTCAGTCATCTTCATGAGCTGGTTTGACAATCTAAAATGGAAAAGACGTAATCGAGCAATAAGATTAAGATTTAAACATACTCTGGGATCGACCGACATCTCACGTACTAAACCGATATGTCAGACTTATGTTCTACCTAAAATCTCTGCCAGAACCTCCCTAAAAACTAGACTTTACCTCCCGCATATAACGGGTCCAGAACCTGATAAAATACACTTTAAAATATCCACAATTTATCCAATGTCGAGCCGGGCCACAACTACAGATAAATCCACGGCTCGACCCAATCCAATCACAATACAGTCCGAATCACGATAAATTCTATTATACAATTAATAGCTTAGATATTAAATAAATACAGTTAATAAAATACGTTTAAATGAAACTTAATACGGTTCGAATTACACGGAGTATGATTAAACATAAAGACGGAGCCTAATATACCATTTAAATTATAACTTCCAAAAATACGTACATACGTAATTAAACGATAATAAAGCATTTTTTTATATAAAGACATTATTAACGAACAATTAAAATCGACATCGTGACAACACACAATTGTGGTTCAGCACGCGCTTAGTGGCATAGATTCTCACCGGCTCGACGCTAAATCGATCAGCACACGGAATCCACGAACCCGGATCTCGCGTTATGTCCCGCATCGCTTCCGAGGTCCGCGCCGCCGACTGCGGGCCTAAAAATTTGAAGGTGGCCTAAATTGATTTCGAGGTACTCCACGCTGGCCCAAGGTCCAAGGAGTCCAGTGCACAAACCCTGGCTTTCTCAAGGGACTGACCGGAGTGGCCTGACCGCCCAAACAATGGGCACTCGGCGAGAAGTCTAATTATCTCCGTTCACCTAAGAAACGACAGGAAAATGGTGGCGATTCAAGGTCGATCTTAGGTTTTGTTGGTCAGGATTCCATTTCGGCCTCGACTAGTCGAGGTGGTCGGAACGCAAGAAACTAGAGTGCATGAAGTAGAGAGAGAAAATGGCGAGGTGTTTTCCGCGACGGAGGCTTCCATGAATCCAAGGGTGGTCGAAGGTCAAGGAAGGGTGGGTGACATTTTCCGTACCAGATGGCCCTCGATGGTGGCCTGAGGTGGTCGAATCCGCTACCGGCAGGTGGTGGGCGTGTGGAGGAGAGAGGGAGAGAGAGAGAGAAGGGTCTGGTTGGTAGTTTGCCACAAATGCAAACTTCTTTTTTTTTTTTATACCCCCTTAATCTTAATCACTTTCAATTAAGCCCTTAATCAACTTAATTAAGGCATAATTGTGCAATTAAACTTTGACTAAGGAAAAATTAGCATTTAAATAAATAATAAATTTAATTTAATATTTTAATGAATCAAAATAAATATTAAACCAAGTATATAAATAATTTAAATGGCCAGAATAATTATTATGACCCAAAATAATTTCTTAGGAAAAATTAAGTATACATAATTAAATAAATTTTGATAAATAAATCCGAAATTTAAAACTCAATAATTAAAATTAAATTGCGCCAAATTTACGGGTATTACATGTTGGACCTATGCCCGCAAAAAAATGCCTCGATAGTATTTGAATTAAAGTCTTATATAAGGTCCTCGATAATATCAGAACGCCTCAACTCTTCCTCGATATTGTCCAATTTCGTGTCAAGCGACGCAAACATCGCTCTATCGCCCTCGCCGATTTTGCTTCCTACACCTTCTTCAAGAAAATATATCGACAGTGTTGAGCTAAAATCCTACATATATGGACTTTTAACTTCCTCTCTCTAGCACGGTTCGAACAACTATTTTTTGAGGATTTATTGATAATATCAGTGATTTTTCAACGTTCAAACCTTCCAACCATTTATTTTATTGAAAATGTTTTAAAAAGTGTTTTTTTTTAAAAAAAAAATTTTTTTTATCTTTTGTAAAATTATTGAACAAAGTTAGCTTAAGATTTTACATCAAATATTTAATTTCTTTCATTAATGATTTGATTAAAAAATTACGATCACTTTTTTTTTTTTGTTAATATTTTTTCCTTTGGAAAATACTATATATAAAATTAATTTTATTTTTTAATAAACAAATATAAATATAGTAAAGAAATTTAATAAAAAATCAAAAAACTATTTGATATTACCATTGCTAAACTTTCAAAATAATTTTGATATATAAATTAAAATATATTTGAATAATTTTTAATTATTGATATTTATATAAAAATATCCACCGATATATCCTTAAAATCCAAATACCGATATATCCGTCGAAACCAATATTTTGGTTTTTCAAAGTGTTTTCTACATTTGCATTAATAGTTTTCAAAGGATAGTTTTTAATTAATTCTATCTCTATCCCATTTAAAAAAAATTAAATGAGAGAGATGTGTTAAAATCTCACACCCCTTTTAAAATTTCAATGATATTAAAATTAATATATTTTATAATAATTTGCATAGCTTACTTTATTAAAAAAAGGTATTTTGTATTTGCTATTAAATTCATATTCGAAAATACTCATCATATATAATTTATGTGGTAGAGCATTCAACGTTTCGAAAAACAGACATAGGAAGGAAGGGGCCCTGTTTGAGTTTATTACATTGTAACTAAAATGTTTAGCTGTAAAAAAAAAAAAAAAATTTATAAGTGTATTTTAAATTATATTTTTAAAAAAACTTTTGTACATTTGAAATTTTAATTAAATAATTTATTTTGTGTCTTGTATTGAGAAACCCAACCCTAATCCCTAAATTCCCAAGGGCCCTATCTTTATGATTTCTGTGCCAAGATTTAAACGCTGGCCGTTTACCAAACGAAGGCAGGAATAACAAAACGACGTCAGATTGAAGACCAGATCAGTGGTTTAGCCAAAGACGGAAGCACATTGCAAAGCCCAAATATTTCCAAACCGAAATGGGTCAAGTTGATAGCAACCAACCCTCCCCGCCAAACAATTCCTAATCTCAAATTTCGATTCCTCGATTCTACTCACAGTGAATTCAAATTTCGATTCCTCAGATCTCCAAGATTCGCGACGATGCAAATGAGGTTATTCCAAATTTTTAGGTTTAAATTCCATTTTTTTGTTGTTCTTTTCATTCCCATTTTCAATGGCTTAATGGCATTTTGCGCCGCTTGATGCTAAAGCTCGTAAAGCTCCTAGGAATGCCTCGCATTGCTCATTCGCTGAGCGTCCGTGTGGGAACGTAATTTTCTGAGGCTTCGTCCCGCTTCATCAAAAGCACCGCAGAAGAGAAGGTAATTTCTATGAATGCATGTGATATTCAAACGATGCATGTTGCGTATTAATTTGAAAATGGCTATGGGATGATTATTGAAAATTTCAAGTGGTAAATCAAGAAAATGGTAGATAATAGGTTGCAAAATATTGTCATACTTACGATTTGACTCGGTATTATGATACTCGAACTTGACTGACAAGTTACTTGAGTTATTCGAAAGAGTAAATTGCTCTTCATATGGAAGGAATTCATATTTCCATAGTTATTTCTTTATGATCGCCAAATTTTTAAAGATCTATGTTGTGTTGCATGATATTCATATTAAACTCGAACTTACAAGTTTGAGCTTAGGAAAGTCAGTCGCTTAATATGCTAATGTGATTGGGGCTCTAAGCAGAGGTTGCGGGTCTGAGCTACCTCATTGCAATTTATTATTTCATTCATCGATTCGAAAGTCTACTAAGGACTATATTTTTATTCCTCGACATGCGTACGGGCCCGCACGTGGATGAAATAAGGTGTTAAAGGCATGAGATTTATATCAACTCAAATCCTACGAGCTTGAACTTTAGGAGACGGTCATTTAATGTAATTAATAAAACATAACGCTTCTTCCGTACGCGCTTCAATAAGGCACATGCTTCGATAATGAGGCGCTAAGCCGTGAGGTCAGGACCTTGAGCCTAGGCACGCCATAAACACGCCTTTAAAACTATACCGTAAGGTTCAAGTAAAGTACTACTCCCATTTCAATTTTTCTTTTCTCTGACATTACAAAAAGAATTTGATAACACCTCAAAAATGCTAAAAAACTATGGCCTGACAAATTTTAAAGTCACGTTAGTAAAAAAATTTCTCAAATTTGTTTTTAGTTTAGAAAATCGTTATTCGTCTGCAGAACGTAAAATCATTTTCAACCAATAGTTCCTAGATAGACTCGAGAGTGGTTTCGTTGATGCCTATTTGGTCAATAATGGAAAAGAAAATCTGTGTTAACTACTAGAAGAACTATGATTGATTTCTATTCCTACCTTTCCCTTTTTCTTTGTTATTCTCAATAGCTAAAGAGACATTCGGGGTCATTTAACATGCAATTTTATAGTCTTTCTTTTTCACTTTTAATCCAAGTAGTCCGTTGCATAAAGCTCTAAGTTTTGGTTACGGGTTATGATACGGTATGAGAATTCCGGTGTTCGGGAGGAAAACCCGATGGAGAGAAGGTGGCATTCATAGGAGTGTAATCGAGTCGAGCCGATACAAAGCCAAACTCGAGCTTGACTCGATTAAAAACTCAAAGCTCGAACTCGACTCGAACTCGATCGAGCTTTTTAGATGTTCAAGCTCGACTTGAAAGTAGCTGAGCCTACCGAACTCGACTCGGAGCAAAGCTCAAATCAATTAAAAAATTAATAAATAATTATAATCGAAATCAACTCGACTTGAAATCAACTCGAGTTTGATTTGATTAATAAAATAGTTTATAGCTCGATTAAACTCGCAAGCAGCTTGAGTTGGGTATTATGATACTCGAACTTGACTCGATAAGCTACTTAAGCTACTTGAGCTACTCGAGCTCGAGCTCGAGCTCGACTCAATTAACTCCGAGTCGAATTCAAGTGTTTTACAAGTTGAACTCGAGTAACTCATGAGTAGCTTGACTCGTTTACACACCTAGGTGGTGCGAGGTGGGGTAGGTGTTGTTGTCTTGATATGTGTGATCCGACAAATTTCAAAAAGTAGCCTAAGTTTGGAGGTAGTATTTGTTCAGACATAGAGGGTAATTGCTCTTCAGATGGAAGGGAACTGCTATTTTCATAGTTATTTTTTCATAATCTCGTAAATTTTTTAAAGAGCTATGTTAAAAAGCATGATATTCATATTAAATCCGAATCCTACAAGCTTGAGCTTTTCGGAGAGTTGATTGTTTAACATGGTATCAGAGCTTGGTATGGTAAGAGGTCTTGGGTTCGAGACCTCTCTTTGTAATTTATTCCCCATTTGTTGATTTGAAAGTCCATGAAAGACCTTATTTGATTTGCTTGACTTTTCACGTATGTAAGAGCACATGAGGGGGTGTTAAAAGGTATGATATTCTGCTTAAACATCATAAAAAAGAAAAATAACTCTTTGATTAGAGACTAAAAAACTTAAAATTATTATTTTATACCTATTTTTTGTTCATCAAACCCAATAGTTCAATGCTCTGGGCTAAACCAAGAAACGAAAAATAAATAAATTATTTTTTACTCTCAAAATAAAATAAAGTATTGATTTTCTCATAAATTATTTTTTTAATCAAAAATAAAATAAGTCGGAAAAATATAAAGTTATAAACACACCCAAAGATATATAGGTTTAATATTTAAGTATGTTTTTTAATAGGTTTTTTGAAAGCTTAATCACTTTTACAATATAGTAAAATGTCTCTATTTATTTATTTAAAAATTAGAGCTTAGGTACTGAGAGTGTGTGTAGCTCAATGCATAACCGAACCCCAATGGTTAGCTTCATTAGAGCTTAAGTACTGGCTTAACATACTGGAGGCATTACCAATAAACTATAGATACCACCTTAACAATCCTAGGTACAACCATAATAAATAATGTCAATTATAATTTGTGCCCCTTATATAGGTTTAATATTTATGCTATGCGTTTAATTATATGCCAGTAATATTATCATTTTATTTGTTAATATTATTTTTAAAAATTATTTTTGCTCACATTTATATAATATTGTATTATCCTTAATTTTTCTTAATTTTAATATTTAATTTTAAGTGATATTAATATATAAATTTTATTTTAAAATATTAAATAAAATAAATTCAATAAAATAAATTATTAACATAATTTTTAATAATTTGAATTATTTAACAAATTAAATAAATATCAAAAGATTATCCATAATTAATAAAATTTTAAAATTAAATAATAATTTTATGGATATGTAAAATATTTCATGGATATTTTTATGATTTTTTATTTTTAAACAATTTTATATTTTATGGATATTTTATTTTGTTAAGATATCCACTAAGATGTTTTTTATATTGTATATCCCATGAGAGAGGTGGATTGCAAATGCATGTGAGAGGCAGAGGCTGAGAGAGAAATGGAAGGGAGGAAGGTGGGTCTTAGTGGGACGAGAGAGTAAGAGAGAGAGAGGAGAAAATCGATGGGGGTAAAAGATAGGGAACCATGTAGCTTGAGGGTATTTTAGAAATTATTTTTGCAATCATTATATTTTAATCGGACTTACAATTACTTTTTTTTGCCATTACCTGCAATATGGAAAACAAATTTTGATTCCTTATGTGCTATTATTTTTATTTTAATAACCTGAAACCTACTTCTCTCTTTTTTTAAACTCTTAAAATTCGACATAGATATTGTCAATTTATTTCCTTTTTTCATTCCAAAGAATGTCACGACCCAACTCAATGACCTGACCAGGAATGGCGATAGTGCCACCGAAACCCGTAAAGAAGCCTTATTGAAATATTCATGCGACTATCATACGATCACCTAACTATATGTCCACACCCATATATATAATACGTCAGACAAACATCAATAAGTGGTAAATAAAGTCTCGATTCCACATACACCATCATCATACACAAAATGAAAAGAATTATCTAAATTACAAACCATACTAATATTCCAAAGTACTGCAGTGACACCTAGAGTAATTAGACAAAGATTAATAATATCATTATAGTACATGTAACCGCCGTGAAGGAAGAGAATTCGGCGGTTTATCAAGGGTCTGGAGAAGGAGGATCGATGTAACCTCGAAAAATAAATTGAGATACCAATCTCGAGAGTGAGTTAATATCATATAATCTATACCAATTCTACAACCAACAAAGTTATACATATAGAATTTCAATATAATATATATATCATATCGGTACTATATAATACACTACATATGTATGCATGCACACACACATCAGTTTCATATCATCACATAATCATCACAATAATCGAGAACTCTAAATAGACCCTATACTCATCACTACAAGCCATACGGCTCTCTCAATCCAATGTGACTGGGCGCCCGAGAGAAAAAGCTCGACTTGTGGTCCTTAACTCCAATCGAAGCACTTAAACCAATAAACTATACCGGGCGCCCGAGACGACTCAGACCAGGTCCTTAACTCCAGCAACCAACATATCATACTTATAGCTCGGCGCCCGAGAGTAACGCTCAACCAGTGGACTCCACCTCCCAGATCCCCGAGAGAAACGCTCAACCAGGAACTCATGTCCATAACCATAAACCTATAACATGGTCTGATCATCACCGGCGGCGCACTGGCCCCGATGTAACCCATTAGGTAGTATGTCCTCTATAGTTCCCATTACAAATATTTCAAATACAATGCACAGCAATATCACACTCAATACACACTCACATCCATCATCATAATGTCTCATATGCAGATATATTTCATAACAACCAAATAATTTTAATTACCATAGTGTTACAATTCCAATAGTAATAATCATGTCGTGATGACGGGTGTAGCCTAATGCCATAAATGCAGAATGCATGCAACATGATGTGTCATAAACTATATGATATCAACTCACGTATTAACCCGCCTCGTGTACCCGCCTCTACACCTCAGCCAACTCGGCGAATTCGCTGACAATCTAATAGAAAAGACATAATCAATATCGAGATCGAGGTTTAAGCTAACTCTAGACTTGACTAGACAATCTACAAAGCTAGACCGATATAAAGCACATTTAAATTCTACCGAAAATTCTAAGAACCTCCCTAAAACTCGGACTTAACTCCTCAGAAACAAGTCCGAACCCGCTAAATAACATTCCCAATATACAGAATCAAACATCGAGCCGGCCACACACCATAATTTTATCGCTCACTCGCCCCAATCCATCAAATCAACAATTTGTATTCGTAATATACACAATCAATCTTATTAACTACTTTGGATTATACAATACAAGTAACTAATCAACGTAGTCCAAATACAAGGACATATATTCAACATACATCATCAACAATTAAAATCGACATCGACAATTACACGATTGTAGTCCCACACGCTTTAGGGTATATAGATTCTTGATCAAGCCTCGACGCGAATCGATCACAATCGGCCGGAACCATGTGAGCGGACGAACGCTCGGCTCGGGTACGCCTCCCGAGGGTCCGCCGCCGACCTGCGCCTAAAATTCCGAGGCTGTCAATTAGATTCTAAGGACATCCACGCCAGCCCAAAGCTCAAGGACCCAAAATGGATCGCTGGTCGAGGACCACCTAGGCGGACCTACCATCAGCCCTAACTCCCATGAGAGCTCCACTCACCAATCGCAAGAAACGACCTTGAACTCGATCAAGGTGGATCCTGCCTTGGGGCGCAGGAGTTCGCATCCGGGCCTGCCTGGGGCGAGGTGGCTCTGAAATGGCGAACAAATACGGCGGCAAGGGGCGAGGAGAGAGCCTCATGGCGCGACCCCGGCGAGACGGTAGCCTCAAAGAGATCCACAGACAAGGGTGGTCTGGGTGATTCGGTCAGCTTTTCCCGGCGGCTCGACTCGCCCAGCATCAAAGGGCCTAAATGAATGGATTCGAGGTGATGGCGCTAAGGAGAAGAGAGTATAATACAGTGGAAGGAGGTGAATGAAGAACGGGCCAAAATGAAATTTGGCAATTTCCAAAATTACTCCTTAAATCCTTCCTTATTACTACAATTTAGTCCTAATTACAATTTAATTTGGAGTTGTTGAAATTAAAACTTAATTAGGTATAATTAGTATATTTAAGTATTTACTTATTTTAACACTTGAATTGCTTCATAACTATTAAAAATAATTATCTATATAATTTATATGGCCAAAAATAATTATCAAGACCTAAAAATAAATACTTAGGGTCAACCTAAATATATATAATTAGGAAGAATTTATATTAATAATCCAATTTAAAACGCGCTTAATTTTCGGGTATTACAAGCAAATACTGAAATAAGAATGGAAAGGGATTCTTGATTCCCATTCTCCATTCCTATGTTCCAAACACACCATAAGGTGGTGTTTGTTTTTTTTACTTAATTCTGAATAGAATTTTTTTTAAGCTTAATGCTGAATAGTACTTAATAGCATTAAGTATTAAGTTGTTTGTTTTTTAACATTATAGAGTTAAAGAGTGGATTATAAATGAGATTGGGATTATTTTGATTCCCGTCCCGCCTGCTTCCACGACATGTTTAATTTAATTTTTAATCGGATTTTTTAATTGGTTTTGTTTATTTTCTAAAATCCGAGACCGGCTTCATGTATTGTTATCAGAAACTCGAGAAAATTAGGGATATTTTCAAAATGGCAAATATTAATAAAATAATAAATCATTATACAGTTCAAAGAGTTTTAAAATTTCTAGATCTCTGATGACAAAACTGATCGCATTATTAAATTCCTGTCGCAAAATCTAAGAACTCCATAAAAGTTTCAACTTAATTATGAGACAAACTAAAATTTTTCGATTTTTCTCAAGGATAAATGTCACGACTCGGCAATAAATTTTTACAAAAATCTTGAAAGTCAGGAAATGACTTGGACTAAGTTCATTTAAAATAAAGTGAATTGAAAAGAAATAAATTGTTTCGAGGAGAAACTGACCGACGAAGCAAATGTGAACCATGATCCAAAATAATACACAAGGCTCAATCTGATTATATTTTAAAATAATTTTTTATTATTTTATTTTTATACTTAATATAAATTATTATTATTATTATATTATTTTTAATAAATAATTTATGTGGCTCATAATATTTTTATTTTTATGAAAATATTAATTTTAATATAATAAAATAAAAAGCAAATATAAAAATTAAAATTAAAAATAAATAAACTGAGGAGTTTGAGAATTTTCTCATCTCCGTCCTGTCCCGTTTAATTTTTTAAACGGCATAAGTTCGAAATTGAAAAAATAAACGAGCTCAGTCGACTAACCACCCCCGCTTCAAACCCTCCCGTTGTCATCCCTAATAATGTATATTGCTAACTCTTCTTCTTGTTGGGTAATGATTGAGTTTTTCTTATTTTGTGGAATTTCCTTTTTCTCGAAAGGTAGAAGTTTCAAATATTTTCACTTTTTCTATTCTAACTTTAAAAATTTTAGCAATAAGTCGTGAAAATTTAAAAAAAACAAACAAATTTTAAAATAAAAATGAACAAAGCTAGAAACTAATTGTGATACTAGCAGAAAAGGAAAGAAGGAAAAGATTCCTAAATGGATTAGGAAACTAATCCTTAACAAACATGAATCCTACAAGCTTGAACTTTTAGGAGATGCTTAGGTACACTAAACACACAATTTGTTACCCATTTTGAAATTATTTTACAACAACTTCATCAATTTTACATGAATTTCAAACCCATATGAGAAAAAAAGAACACATCAATATACAAGAACGTTGGATGCATACACAGAAAAGACATAAGAAAATAAAACAATAAAAAGAATTAAAATCTTGGAGATGCCTTCCAATGATGATGATGCCATGCGTCCCTTGTTGTTTATTTTGTGGAGGTGATAAGACGAATCTTGTCGAATTCTTCTCCCTTTGTGTTTTTAATCTCTTCAATTAGTCTAGGGTTCATCACCCCTAGCTTTACTTGTCAAGACTTTTCGCTTCGCAACTCGATGAAGCAAGCCCATCTTATAGCACGAATAAATTTGCAGTGGTTTTAAGGAAGGCACTTCCTCCACTATCAACTCTTTAAATCAGTAAAACCATTCAATCTCAAAATTCGAGCGAGGAACGCCTGTGCTAACAAGTTATTTCCTTCCGATATAAGCATAGTTTATTAATTTTAGCCCTTAAGTTCGGGTAACTGCTTCAGAGTCAATACTGGTCTCTTGCTTAAATGACACAATTAACTTCAACTCAACAGGTTGACGGGAAAGATTAATTCATATGAAATATCGTCATGATATTTGGCTCACTAATGTATAGTTTTCTGTTGGGTTAACTTTGCACTCTTCACCACCCATCCATGTTGTCCTGTCAAATAACGTCTGAGGTCGGGTCATCTTATCCATACTCCAAATGACTGCCAGCACTCTTGATCACGCATTCGCACTCAAGAACGGGAGGCCCTAAGTATAGATGTCTTAATCGTAATTTCAAATTGAAAATGGAATATCTAAATTGAAATTATCCCGTAAATCCAGGGTTTCTAGGTTAATGAGTCTACCTATGGACCAGGGAAATCTTGTTTTACCGGGAACCGAGAAACGAAAATATTTCAGATGAATGAATTCATCACTCTTTCAATTTCGCTTCCGGTCTTTTATGACACGATCGACGCTAGAGTTAGGTCTAACATCATCGCTAATTTAACACTTCTAAGCAAGACCAGGTTCACTGAGGATTGTGAATGGAAATAAATCAAAGATCTGAGGGCTATGGCGCTTGCTCAAATGTTGAGAATGTTTTGAGAGTCATGAGCAATGAGTCGACGAGGGTTAAAGTGGTATGCAAAGATGTTTCCACGCACTCGAAAAACTTCAATCTTGGTTTCAAATAGCAAGGTCGCAAGGAGATCATGGCGCAAGAAGACTTTACTCTTCCATCCCATTTTCTTTTCACCACTAATCATGCTTCTATGAATCACCCTTCTAAATAATCTTCACCAACGCTCTTCCAATCGCTTTCTTCACCCTCGCTTGCACAAATCTCCTCCGCAACCCACATCCGATCAATTCTACTCGGGCTTTATTTCACAGCCTGAAAACAATCGCAAGAAAGGAAGCAAGACTTTAAGAAATAAGGCAAGCTCTGTAACTTAGAGCAAGAATTCCCATGACCCACTCGTGGCCTCACTTCTAGATGCCAATTCCATGCTTTTAAGCATTTTCTCCCACGAAGATGCACTTCTTGATAGAAGCCCTCCCGATACCACAATGGCTGTAGCAAGCCATCGATTTCCCCGTAATCTTCTTTCCCACATCTTCCAACTCGTAGGACATTCAACCTCGTGATATTGCAATTTCTACTTCCAGCTGGAAAAGTTTTCTGAGTAAAGAGCTCCCAACTCTCTTTCCCCCAAGGGACGGAGTTGGATAGAGCTTCAGATAAAAAGATCCAAAGAATCATTGGTCAAGGTAGAGATGAGCACTCGTCCGCTTCTGACCTGAAGATACAAGCACAATCCATTCCAAACTGACTCTCCATACATCATCCAACACTATCAAATACCTTTTCCCGTCAATAAGACTTACAAACCTTATTCCCCAACCCGATTCTCATCCATATTACGCATATGATCCGCTTTCTCGCATACTGTTGGCTATCCCCATTAGGAAGCTCCTGATTGTATACACTTGAGATACATACACAAAGCGACATTGAAAGCGGCGATTAACATCGTGTCATTGTAAACCTCTTAAGAAGAAGAAGGCGGCGCCACCCATTCCACGATGGCCACCACTCCTCTCCAAATTTCCATTGATCAAGAAGATTTCCTAACCGCTCCACTCGTCTTTCATCCCTACTAGCTTCTCTTACAATTGAAGCCTCTTTCCCCACCCAGTCACCACTTCATCGACCGAAGAGCTCCAAGCTCCGAAGGCATCATCGCATTTTCGACACAATACTGGACTTGTTGGCCAAGATCTTCTCAATCTTGACGTTGATCTCTTCATCCGCCCATCCAGCTCATGAATCAATGGCAGCTTGTCTGCAAGATAACACAGGTTGGCAAGACTACTCTGAGGAACTTGAGATCTGATTCGTCGCTGATGTTCCAGTCTGACGATGAACTCGTCGATGACATCTTCAGCATCATAGGCTGCATCTCTAATCTGATTCATCCACAGCTTCAGTCTCCTGTCGTCGGTGTGTGCTGCACTTGCCTCCTCCAAGAAGAGACTGATCCATTCAAGCTCGTTACGCAGCAGGCTTATCTGTCCTTCTACTCCTCCAAACAAGGAAGCTTCAGCTGCTGCTGCTCAACTTATCTACAAAAAAACGTAATGGTTTCCGCCATTCTTTTAGAATTCAAGTGCAGTGGAATTTCCGGCTTCAAGAGAGAAAATTAACAAAAGAAAAAGAGTTGTCGGGGCTTGTTTGCTTATGGCTTCAAGAAGAAGAGGCAAAAGAACAGAATGAAACTGATCACTGAAGCAATATAATTGTAGCTCTTATTCAGCCATTTAAGGAGACAACGAGGATAAAAATACGAGTAGAATAGTAGAAATGGCTAAAAAGATGGAAGATTCCTTCTCTGTTCTACTAAGGACGTTGATGGTAAAATATACAGGCTGTTTTTTCCAGAAGGAAGGGGTTTTTTGAACGGGTGGACCTTGCTGGCAAAGAAATTAAGAGGGCTGGGCATCAAACACAAAGTCTAGAGGAAGAAGAAGATAGAGCGGCATGTTTTTATAAAAAAGAATCATATCTTTTGACCAATTTTTATAAAAAGAATCATATCTTTTGACCAATTTTTATAAAAAAGAATCATATCTTTTGACCAAACGGGTGGGCCTTACTTGCCACATTTTTATAAAAAAGAATCATATCTTGACCAATTTCCTTTTTTTTTTAGATAACGATCATGTTTCGGGCCAAAATTTTACTATCATCTTACTAATCCCCTGTCATAATACCCCCACTAACTGATTTGACACTGCAAAAGAGCACGCAGCTTAGTAACACTCAAGAGGCTACTGCACTTCTCTTTCTCTTACCATATCCCGGAATGAGAGCTTCACTGCTTTGGCTGACTATGAGAGCTACATTCTCACCAATTTTACATTTTTTATAATTTTTTAGGAATTTAATAATTTTATTTTCCTCAATCTGTCTTCAATTACATAATTGATTTAGTGATTTGTTTTATTTGCTTTAATAAGACACTGAATGTTCGACTCAATTTGCATACACCGACTAATTTCAAGCACAAGGTTATGAAACTAATGATCAAATAAATCTTTTAATGTTCTTAAAGGGGCTTAAAAACATAATCATTGAATTAAATCCAAGACTTTAAACCAACTAGTTATTGAATTTACTTGTTGTATTTAAGATCGAATTTACTTGATTATTAATTTTAGGATCCATAAGGTAAGGTTATGGAGGTTCATATGAAGGCCTATGTAGTACTACATTAGAGGATTTACCTAATAATTAATTATAGGATTCTATGGCATTAGTCCAAATTACCAGGAACATCCACGATTAAAATAAAATTTTAATAGAGGGGTCTGGTGGGTTAGAAATGGTCTTGGAAAACAAAAAGGGTGGGGTAGTAGTTAGCTGTTAATGCATGAAAGTGCAATTTGAGGAGGACCTGGTCCATAAATTAATTACATTTAATTAAATAAATGAAAAAGAGGGATGTGAATTATTCATGTATTAAAAACCCGTTTTAATATAATATAAATGAGTATATATACATGATGCATCCTAGATTCTTTTAAATCTCACTTAAAAATCAATGAAGGACTTTGGTTGGGCTTGTTTGACTCTTCACGCCAAGTATGCATTTGTGCCGCACGCGGCGGGACGATCTGGGGTAGCCGCACTTATATTCATTAAACACCTAATCTACGTTCGGCGCTTAGTGAGGGATGTCTATTGCTTTTTAACACGACATCGTAGCCGGTCGGTAGTTATGCTTCGTGGCTCGGCACTTCTTTTGCAATTTATTTCCCATTTGTTGATTTTGTCTATGGGCGGACTTCACGGCTTATTGACATTTCACGTACGTACGAGCCGCACGTGATAGACGACCTAAAAAGCGCACGATATTCCATATTAAATACAAACTGCCTCGGCGCTTGGTGAGAAATATTGCTTCACAGACGTAGCCGACACGACAAAGAGCGCCTTTGCTTTTAATCTCTCTATTTTTCCCCATTCGTCGATTCAAAGTCACGATACTGTCATTTGCTTGACCACCACACGGTGATGTCGATTTTGAGACGCTGTTAAAAGACGATAATGTTATTAACACTCAAGTTAAAAGAAAATAACTCTTTAAATAATTTTACAGGAGAGCTCATTACGCACCAGATAACCCTTTTCCCATTACGCACCGACTCACTCAAACCCAACAGGAGAGCTCGATCCAAAAAACCGATATAATAAATAAGAAAACCTCTAAAACTTAAGTATCATCATTACACAGTCTCTCGTGAAACCGATGTATGAACGTTTCAAATACTTTGATTGACCGAGACATGTGAACGACCGACCCCCTTGTTTTAAATTTGACTTAAAAAGGAGCCTTTAGGAAAAGGGTATTGGAATCAGTTTTTGCCAGTCTTTTCTTTACGCGTTTGATTGAACCTTTGAAGGGGGGGGGGGCAAAATTTTTCTAAATTTTCTATCAGGGTGGAGGACCACCACCTCCTCAGAGACTTTGTATTACAGTCTTCCATTGTTGGTTGGGACTTGGGACGAAGCTTCCTTCCACTGTTTTCCAAACTATTCTTAAAAGAAGTAAACACGTTTGCTTCCTAATTTATTTATTTTATTTTTTTATAATATAGTAAACAATCTGCAATTTGATATAATACAATAACACACTCTAACCCAATGATTTTTACAGATAGATTAAGATAATCGCTAAGCCAGCCATATTCAAGTAACCCGTTTAACACGTTTAATAAATGAGTTATATTTATGTTGACCTGCAAAGATAACACAGGTTGGCAAGACTACTCTGAGGAAGAGATTCTCGAGCCCTTTGCTGCTGATGTTCCAGTCTGACGATGAACTCGTCGATGACATCTTCAGCATCATAGGTTGCATCTCTAATCTGATTCATCCACAGTCAGTCTCCGTCGTCGGTGTGCCGAACTTGCCTCCTCCAAGAAGACTGATCCATTCAGCTCGTTACGCAGCAGGCTTATTCGTCCTTCTACTCCTCCAACAAGGAAGCTTCTTGTACAGCCAAGGTTCAATCATCTACAAAAAACGTAATGAGCCGCCATTCTTTAGCATTCAAGTGCAGTGGAATTTCCGGCTTCAAGAGAGAAAATTAACAAAATAAAAAGAGTTGGCGGGGCTTCTTTGCTTATGGCTTCAAGAAGAAGAGGCAAAAGAACACAATGAAACTGATCACTGTAGCAATCTGACTGTAGCTCTTATTCAGCCATTTTAGATATAGTGAAAGCCAGCACTGTTCCCATTGATGTAGCACACTGCCGTACCGTGTAAAATTTGTGTGTTTTCTTTATTTTTCTTATTTCGATTTTATCCTCAATGTTGCACGAATCATAACATGACTGTTGGATGGTGTTTGGATGTATGAATAAAGAAATAATATTATTATAGTTTTCGGAAGGTTATATTTAGTTAACAAGAAATACTAAGAAAACATACTAATTTACTTTCTTTTTTCACTTTCCCTTCTATTTTTTTTTTTTTCATTTGCAGATTTCCTTTAGCTATATTTGGCTCTAAAAATTTGAGGAAAATGTAAGAGAAAAATAAAATAAAATATAGAAGGAAACAAAATGAAGGAAAATAAAAATAGATTTAAATATAATATGTCATTTTTATTTACTTCAAATTCATTTTGTTTATTTGAATTCATCATATAGCATTAAATAATTTTAACTAGCATAAATTTTTGCTGAATTATTTATATTTGATTTACATAACTTACATAACTTTAAATTTTCTGTCTGCCATAGCTAAGATTCTTTTTTCATCTTCCATTTTTAATCATTGTTCTTGGTTGAGGTTGTTGTAATTTCCAAATAAACTTTGACAATATTGAAGACAATGAATAAATTTCTCGATGGTTAACTCCTCTAGATTTTAATTGGTATGTTGGAATTATTTCAAAATATATTCCCACTTGGAAAATATTGATTTTTAATAATTATTTTAGTGAAATCTTAAGTCACACTAACTAATTAAAATTGATTTTTTTTTTTACAATTATACTTCATATAACACAGAATCGTCCCTATTAAACTCAATCTAGAACCTATCCCCTCTAAGTGTTCCGCTTTTAAACTTCAACGCTCTACCAACTAAAGCTCTGCATATTACCACTAAAAATTCAAGCTTTAATATTCAGATTTCAATTTCATTTAATCGAAAAAAAGTTTCATCCATTTAAATGAAACATTCTAATTAAAAAATAATCTTAATCAAGCTTTTAAGATATAAACCAAAACTTAACTTTAACTAAATTCTTCCTCTCAAAAAAAAAAAATCTCTAACTAAAATTTAAACTAAATTTATACGACAAAGATTTAACGTTTCAAAAGCTCCACTCCAGGATGTAATTATGGTCTCGTGTCAATTATGTAGACAATTTACTATATATGATGTGACAATAACACTGAACGCAAGAATGTGTAGCCCATTTATAACTCTTCTTCTTCCAATGTGATTCTCCGTCACACGTGACTACTTAACCTCACATAATTTACACTTCTATTAAAGGATTTTAATCAAATCAAAAATACCGCTACCATTATTTTCAGACACATATTATATATAAGTAATGCGAATTTATAAAAGATGTAGTTAATATTTAAAAATCAATTTAAATAAATTTTAAAATTTAGAAGCACCTAATTTATACAAAAGAACTTACCTTAGCATTGGCCATACATTAGAAAGCAATTTCTACTGTTTCAAATAAATAGCACTTCCACTTAGTTTTGTTTCAATTATAGGTACAAACTATTTAAACCTTTTTTTTTTTTCACCTCTTGTTTCTATAAATCATAGATTTTTTGTTTGACTTCTATTTCTATAGGAAATAGAGAGAAAACATAAAAATAACCCAAAAAATAAAAAATTGAAAGTTCTTAAATAGATTTAAAATAAAAACTAACTCTGTAATAAAGATCTCAGTATTGTTTGAAAGCACATTAATAATGCCTCCGCATGTAACACACACTGAGGAAATAATTACTATTATTTTAACAATTTTGTATTAGATACTATGTTATGTTTGATGTCGGACAGGTATTTGTTTTTAAAAATTGTAAAACGATGCTGACTGCTCTTTACATCCTCCAATTTATAATGATAAAATGCGAGCGATTGTATAATGAGGGAACAGGATAATTATAGAGCCAAAGGCCCATTATGATGGGCCTTCGTTAGATGGCGGGGCCCAATTATGAGACTGAGAGCTTACATTTCCCTACCAATTTTACATTTTATAATTTTTTAGAATTTAATAATTTTATTTTCCCCCCAATTTGTCTTGGAATTACATAATCGATTTAAATGTATTTGTTTGATCGTTTTGTAATGAAGACCGAATCGCTCGAAATAATTTAGACGTAATTTGACTTGATTTCACAATATATTAAACTAATGATCAAATAAACAATGTGATGTTTAATTAAGCCATTTGTTCGAGTAAATGCTTTAATAAACACTTATTTTATAAAAACTTATTATTTAGCTTACGCCATAAAGACTTTATTCAATGTTATTTACGTTAAGATATTTTAAAAAGAAATTATATATTATTTTAAGTTGTTTGATGTATTACTACACAAACACTTATACCAGTTTAAAATTATCGGGAAAGACCATCATAAACACTCAGAAATTAAAGCCAATAAATAAAGACTTGTCATAATTTCTTCAAAAATTTTATCTTATTTTGAGTATGATTTTTCGGAATTTATTATATATTTTTGTGAAAATTTTCCTATTTTTGTATATAAAAAATTTTCAAAAATTTTAGTTATTTTTTACATAATTTTTTCAAAATTTCTTTAGTTTCTTAAGATTTTTTACATAATTTTCATAATAACATTTTGATATTAAGATGCTCGATTTAGCTTCCATAAGTTTTTAAGCATTTTTCGATGTCTTTCCTATTTAAGTTTATCAAATGTTTCAAAAATGAGCTTATAGTGTGGGGGGTCATAAACTATTTTTATAGCCTTTCCAAACACCTATAATTTTTATCAAAAGTAATACGCGAAAAGATAAACTCAAATAAACTCTGAAATAAGCCTTCCAAATGCACCCTTAGTAAAATTTGTAATCATAAGAAGATCTCAGCGCCAACAAATAGCCGCTTTTAGCTATTTTGTCGAGTCAATTCAAAAACATGGCTCCAATCCGCCGCTACCCCGTTTCAGGATTTCGGGCCTCACCTTCTCCCCTCAACAAATGTAACAAGCCGCCAACCAGACACTTCTCCGTACCCAAAACCCTCGGTCAACGCCTTTCTAGGATCCATCGATCTGGGGCCGACACCGCCAAACACCAAAAAACCCGCACCATCACCTCCTAAAGATTGTTGATCGTAGTCAGGAGGAGTGATTCGCCGAGGTGGTCAAAATGACGAATCGTGATGGTGTGTCTCGACTCTATTAACGCTCTCCTAAGACGGTGAAAAGTCTACATAAAGATCCTCAATCCTTCTCCCTCTTCCTCTCTTACATCTCCATTTCTTTTCTTCGCTACATCAACCGCACCCATCCCCGCATTCAAACTTGTTCTTCACAAAGGTATTTTTTTCTTTTTTGGTCCTTCTCTATTTTATTTTATTTTCCTTTTTTGGTTTCCTTCTTTAATTAATATTTTCATCTTTTAACTCAGATTCGTGTTTGATTGTTTTATTTTGCGCCGTTTCGCTTTGTTCGCTGTCGTAATTGATTGTTTCATTAAAATGGCAATGGGATCATGAAGGGTTTTGTAATTGTCAGATGTCAGAGATGGAAACTTTCGGGATATGGGGAATAAACAAGTATATAGCAAGTAGAACAACTTTTCCAGTGGAAATTTTATGAGGGGAAAATTATATTGAAATGATGCTTCAAGCTGACAGTCACAAACATGGCTTAGTATGCTTTATAATTGTAATAAATTGTAAGTTATTGATGGCTAGAAATTTGCTTAGGCTTTTTTATGCCTCTGGGTGTGGTTTAATTTATGGAATGGGATGAAGGCAAGCAGTTTCCTCACCGATACTATTATTGTTAATGCCCCAATATACTAAAGCACTTCATCAGCTCTAAGCATTGGAGTCACTTAAAATGTTGAGTAAATTTATTTTTGCTTGTGCAATTTAATTGATGTGTTCATATCAGTTATTATATCAGAATTTTTGGGTATTTGAGATAATTTGGTAATGCTATTGGCTGAATAGATCATATTAAGTTGTTTATCGATTTTTTTGTATTTAAGATAATTTTTATATTAATATCAAGTATGAAAACTCCACGTTACTCACCTTAATCCTTCCAGCAGTGGTTGTTCAAGTCACTGGAGCCGTTAGGAATTAATATGCCCACATTAGGTAACTTGATTCAGGATTATTACTTTAAGCCCCTAGTTGGATTTGGTGTCAATTCTTTCTATGCATGTATATAGATATTACTTTTATGTAGTTAACCTTTATGCACCTTTTTCATCAACAGTGTAGGTTTTTTTGATGGATGAACATGGATATTATATTACCAATCTATTGAATGAGGGAACAAACGTAGGTGAGTTTAACACTAATCAAGAGGAACAAATAAGCTACCTTCATCAATATCACCTCAAATGTATCAAACCACCAAAAGTTTCGAGGCGCAACTTTTCAATTGAGGAGGACTTAGTTTTAATCTCTGTCAACAATATTATGTGGAAAGTCGTGCATGGGAATGAGCAAAATCTAAAAGGTATCGCAAGTAGCTGGAGTACTTCAACAAATACAAACCCTAGTCGATTGTAATCTAAATCAAGTTTCGATGAATCAGCTGGTCGACATTCAACTAGCCACCAATAAATTTCATACGCTTTCACCAAATCGAAGGTCAATCAAAAGTTTCTGTCCGACCGAAAGACAAGGTATGAGTGTATTTTAATTACAAGGTGAAAATATTATGATACATAATATTATTGTACACTTTTCATTATGATGCGTAGCATTATTGTGCCAATTTTCGTGTCCGTGATGCAAAGAAAGTGTACAAGGAACTTCATAAATCATCTTTTCCATTTGAACATTGTTGGAATGAGTTACGGTATAACCCAAAATGGATGGAGGATTCTCAGTCCAAGAAACAAAAACAAAAGTATGGCAACTCCTAGCAGCTCTAATCCTCAACACCGTAATTCAGAAACATAGAAGACGCATAAAGGGGGGGCTCGAGAGGCCAATTGTGCTGAAGGCCGTGAAAGAGCGAGCAAGAAAGTCAAAGAGCAAACTCAAGACGATAATTCAAGTTCAACCTATTTCATGAAATTGTTTGAAGAAATGGAGGAGAAAAAGAAAATGGTGGAGAAGAAAGTCACTTACATGGAAAAAATGGTGGTTGTCGAACAAGAGAAGTTAGTTGTTGAACAAGAGAATGTGGCTATTGAACAAGAGAAGGTACAAATCGAGCAAATGAAGGAGGAACAAAAAATAATGTTGATAGATACGAGTGTCATGCCTCCGATCTGCTTCGAATATTTTAAATATATCACAAATATATAAATACAGGAATACGATCGTTGAAAAATTTAAAGATTAAAATTTGATGACGTGGCACGACACGTCATCATTATAGCGTTTACGTGTTATGCAATGTGGCATTTTTTAATTATATTATTGAAAGTTAGTTAAAGTTAGTTGAAGTAGTAAGCTATTTTGCTGAGCGTGGTCGAGGAATTTTAAAAAGTTGCCGCCTAAAATAGTGAATCGAATATTTAAATATATTTTAAGTAGCTATTTTGTTGGAAATGCATTGAGACGTCTATCAACCCTTTAAAAGATAAATTATCAAAGTTTTAAAAATTAACAATCTATCTTTAAAAAGTGATTACTAACAAGTGAAATTGTAACGCCCCGACTTTCCATCCGAAATTGTTCGGTTAAGGGCTGTAGTGGCGCACACACGGTTTCCAACCAGTCAGTCATGGTTTTGCTTATTTGTTGGACCTACGCCCGCAAGAAAATGCCTCGATAGTATTTGAATTAAAGTCTTATATAAGGTCCTGATACCATTGTAACGTCTCAACTCTTCCCTCGATATTGTCCAATTTAAGGTTGAAGTGACGCAAACATTTGCCTTATCAAATTTCGCCCCATCTTTGCTCCTTCCTACACCTTCAAGAAAATATATCGACAGTGTTGAGCTAAAATCTTACATATATGGACTTTTAACTTCCTCTCTCAAGCACGGTTCGGACAACTATTTTTTGAGGATTTATTGATAATATATGTAAGACCCGAGAAATTCCAAGTTAGGGAAAAAGGGCAAAATCGTAATTTCGATTACAAAATTGTAATTTCGGTTAAAAATCCGTAATTAATTCTCTAAATCCTCGATGACAAAACAGGTTTCACCTCTGGAATCCTCTCAAATCTAGTTAGCACGTAAAATTCGTGAATATTCCGAGACAATGGAGTCTGCAGACATTTTTCGAGGCATCGCGCCTCGGTGTCAGAAAATGAATTTCGATGCTTAATTTAAAGTCACCTATAAAGACGTACTCACGTAATTATAAGCCAGGTATGAGTAGAACGACGAAAAATGGATGGCCGGTGATAGTCACATCAATTCCAGAAAAGAGGACGTAATGGTCATTAAGGACTTGGATTTTAGCTCACTAAAGACAACAGATAAATTCTTCTTCTCCTTCATTAAGCCAAAAAAAAAAAACGTGGGGGTCATTTGGAGATGCAGTGGCTTCCATTTTGGTAGCTTTTGTAGAGAGGGGCGCTTCCTCTAGAATAGTCCGGATCCGACCATTTGCCAGCCTTCGCCGAGAAAGAAAACGCTCTATGAGGAGCAAAGCACCTGTGGACTGGATTGTGAGTTTTTGACAACGTTATAGGGCTTCTCCCTACTTGGTTTTATTCCTTTAAGCACTTTGTGAATGTTTGAAATGACTGAGCTACTAGTCAGATGACTTGGCCCCAAACCTCGGATCGAATTAATATGTACCTTGGAAACAAAATGAGCAAATTCAGGCTGCTCCATCGACCGATGTTATGAAATTTGTGTGTTTTGGTGTTAACCATGTATCGATTGGATTTGAGGTCGAAGTGGTCAGTGGAAATGCGTTCACAAGGTGAACGTATAATTTATTTGGAGTGTTAAACCGTGAAACCCTAGTGGTTTTACCGTTCCTAGAATGTTGACACGAAAAATGGATTTTCATGAAATTATGTGTTTGGTTAAGTAATTCGAATCGAATTGCTTGTGTTTGAACATTAGCCCAAGTGAGCTAATTTTGATGTTTGAAATGATAATTACATAACATGTTTGTGTGATTTAACTTTTATACGAGTATATTCACGTTTATATATTTGCATGTGATTAGATCAGACGAATTGGCATACATGAGATTCCATATGCACCTAACATCCTAGGACTATGTGAGCAAAGGATGAGACGCAGCTTCAGAAATTGCCTGAGGTAGTCTAAAACATTAAATACTCCGAGGGTAGTCCAAACAAATAATATCAAATCGTCTGAAATGGGCCCAACTGACATTCCGCTTCTGAGAGTACCACAAACAATTAATACATCAATCAGCCTGGAATGCCCAATTGATATATATATATATATATACACTCCGAGGGTTGTCCACTAATAAAACAATAATTCTAAGTACAAGGCTTAGCGAGTGTGAGAGCTCGGTGAGGACTCCTGATCCGAGTTGGTCATGTAGACATTCAAGCAGGATCATCCATTCGTCAACGCATTACTTCTTAACAGACCGCACTTAGTGTGGTGAGTGTACTCCCACTTAGGCGATTCTCCTACCGAGCTTTAGCTCACCCCAGCCGTGGGATCCCCTTTACAGGTACAGGAGCGTGCGAGGAGACTAGTTTCTCCGAGGTCGTTTTAGAAGAAAGCCTGATGTGGCTTTTGTGTCACATTGTATACATGTATTAGAATGCTTTTCATTTTAACATATGTCAGGAGCAAGAGTAGTTTATTAACTCTTGAAACTATTGGATATAGTTCGTATATTAGATGAGTATTGTATTATGGCCCAGAGGCCGTTTTGTTCTATGTCAGATTTATATCGACTGCGAGATGTATATGCAGTGTATCGCAAGTGTAGCCTCCGTACAAAGGAGACTCTACCCGATTTTCTGAAGGGCGCTTGCACCATATCCACTTGTATTCTCAAGACGAAGAATAACTGAATTTCGGCTTCAAATACAATTTGGTATCGTATTTAGGCATACGAATACCTAGTGGAGCTCGTGTTCAGTATCCATCACCACTAGGTGTGGTTCGATGTCGAGTTTAGGTATGAGATTACCTTGGAAATCACGAGACAAAACTAGGGCACTGCATGCATGTGTTTTTTTGTGTGGTTGTTTGATAAATGATGTGTATTCATGTGAATGTTCGATGAATGGTGTGTATACCATGTTGTATGTGTTATGATTGTTGTGTGCTTAGTAATTAGCACGTGTGAAAACAAGTGAAGTGTTTGAAAATTGAGGAGTTTTTGCGTTTCTAGAACTGACACAAGAAATAATTTTAAGCATATTATTGGGGATTTTTATATACATGGGATTTTACGTAACGAAGTGGGGACTTTACATAGTTTGGGGATTTCTCATATGCTGGTCCCCGCCAGATTCGACTCACTTAAATGGTTCGACTCCTCATCAATGATCTCGACTCACCCTGATTACGGTTCGCACTCACTCGAACATGATTCCGACTACCTGACATGGTTCGCACTCATGGTCTCGCACTCACTAATATGATTCCGACTCACTGAATTACGATTTAATTAATTACGGTTCCGTTTAAAACGAAATTTAGACTCACTCGAGAATGAATTCTCCATAGGAATTCTTATATAACTTGGGGGATTCTTCTATAGTATGGGGAATTCTAACACAGTATGGGGGATTATTAAGTAACATGGGGGATTCTTAAGTAACATGGTGGATTCTTAAATAACATGGGGGATTCTTAAATAACATGGGGGATTCTTATATAACATGGGGGATTCTTATATGTTATCCATATAATATGGGGGATTCCCATGTAAAATGGGTGTTTCCAGTAGCTGGAAATAAAGGTGAAAAAAAAAACATTTTTATTAAATTAAATTAATTAAAAATAAACAAAAATCAAAACAAAATTTGATATAAAATTAAAATAAAATTTTCTAAAAATAAAATTTTTTGTGGATCAAAATGATTTAAATATAAATTCCCGCATTGTTTCATAAATGCAGAACTTGATATATACACTGTTTATGTGTATGATTAGTGTCTCGAGGTCGTGCTTATGCCTTAGAGATATCAGATAGATTAACTACCATTGGAAATGTAGGATTGCGCTATTATTAGCAGAGGAAACTATATGCATGGTGTAATATGTATAGAAAAAAAGGGTGAATGCTAAGGTTAGAACCATGACCTTAGGGATTTGGATACTCCAAGGAATAAGAGGACTTAGAACCTTATTGAAATAAATAAAATTGAGTGGTTGAATTTAGCACCACTTAGAAACAATCTTGTCAGTCATGGTTGTAAGTCTATTAGTAATTGGCATGTGCATTGCTAGTTAGACTCGAAATGAAAATTAAAATGATTCTCATACATTTGAAATACGTAGATGGCTAGTCGAGGATCGAGGACATAGAGGGGCCCACAGGTACCGGGTCGACACCACCAATATTGGATACAAGCATTTGCCGAGGCCGAGGTGACATGTTAGCCGGCTATCGCACAGCCGGGGTATAAAGGTGGACATGAAAGATCCTAATAACCTCCAGAGGTTTAGGGCGTATCATCCTCCGACATTCACAGGGGGAGGAGACCCGATGGTGACAAACCATTGGTTCATGCAGCTCAAGAAAGTGTTAGAGGCTATGGAGATTACCGACGCGAGCTCGATTAGACTAGTCAGTGTTCCAATAGTGAACGAGGCCCAAATATGGTGGAAATGGGCAAGAACCTCGAAAGACCTTAGAGGAGCCGTTAGAACGTGAGTTCTTCCTCAAAGAATGTGGCGGAATGAATGATAGTCGAGGTTGGGCAGTTAGAGATCTCGGACTCTACTCACAAAGGACCCGAGGACTGATGACATGTCGCCCATGTCATCCTAAAGGATGGATCGCCGATAAATTTTTACAGATCATTTCCATTGTGAGCGTAGGAGGGTTACCGCCATACGCCAGTGGGGATGGTACTCAGATGGTATTTCAGGGGACAAGATGACATTTCCGCCTTACGCATACAAGTCCAAGTGTCGTGGATGCTTAGCGGTTGGCTCACAGCCTTACCCTGCAGGATGAGGAGAGATCGACTCTGGATCTACCTCGAGTAAAGGTGCAAATATGTGGATGTTTTTCCAAATGAGCTACCCGGACTCGCTCCACAAAGGGTCAGACTTCTGCATCGAGTTACACTGTACTTCACCCATCTCTATGACTCCTCGCATAGATGGCAACCCATTGAGTCATAGGAACTCGCAGCCCAGCTACAGGAGTTTATCGACAAGGGTTACGATCAAGAATCTTAATCTACAATGAGGATTGATGATTTATTTGATCAATGAGAGGAGTGCGTAGTCTACTCCAAGATGTACTCCGCACTCAAGCACATCGCTGGCGCTGGTTATACGTGATATCCCTAGCATGCCGCTAGACGCCAAGCATGGCACTTGAAGCATTTCGTGATGCCCTTTGATCGGGACATCGCGCCGCATTCACATCTCATGCATAGGATATTCCAACCCTATTTAGATCAAGCTTGTCATGGGCCTTCGTGGATGACATTCGATCTACTCCCACAGAGCGAGTACGAAGATCACTCGGCGATTGCTTTACACCAAGTAAGAGACCATCACTAGACGTCAAGTTCAGTAAGTGTTTAACCATCGAGGGTAGATTTGGACACGGGTGTCAAGACCGTGAGGTCGGCCGACCTAGAGAAGGTCGAGGCAAAGATGAGTCGAGAGACCGCATCGTCAATCGACAATGAGCTCGGGGATCAAGCAGGTACCACAAGAGATTCGAGAATGGGCTGAAGTTGTCCATTCAAAAGGATTGTGTGATTTCGCCACGGACATGGACTCCATGGTCAGCTTAATTCCCACCATAGAGTGAGAGATTGAGGATAGAACACTCCTGGATATCAAGTTAAGTAGCAAGAGGGAGGATTAGCTTTCTCCTAGTTCGGGGAAGAGGCAGAAGACTTCTACTTCACACTAGTTTCAGGACTAGTGGCCGGATCGGGCACGAGTGACTGGATCGGCTCTGCAAACAGCATCCCAAGACTGGGACAATGCATCCCGCCTGGCCGTAGGACGAGAGCATACAGCTTCATTCCTCCACACCTTAATACGTCGAGGAACTAGTTTCGGGGCCCGAGGTAAGCATACGGACAGCTGAGGGGCCGAGTGTGGGTCGGGGTTAGGGACAACATTAATTTCGCAAATGGCGTGGACCTTAGGTGGCATCAATTAGTTGTTGATTGTCGCTTGACATGGATGAGTTGACAACCATCTGCCAGCTGGCATCAGACCTGTGCCGTCATTACACCCGACACGACATTGATTTGGGCTTGAAGGTTAAGGCCTTTAGAGTAGCCAGGAATATATGTTCTTCCCTGTGGACGTAGTGGTGAGAGTCGACCTGATAGTCGGGATTACGAGTGAGAGATCTCCTCGAGATTCCGCCTACCAGTGGGACCCTCGGATGTGGTGTGTCACAAAAGATGCCATTATTAGCGTTTCTCGTGTGTACTCAGAACATCGGGCCGAGTCTTGTGTGGGTGCACGCAGACGATCATTCACCACTCTTGGTGAGAGGAGGGACTGAGTTTGTCTTCGAGACTACGTCCAATGAAGACTCTACCCATTCAGAAATGACTTCCAGTAATTAGAGTGTGTGGGGCAAAGCAAAAAGGGGCTCAGAATCCTCGTGTGAGAATCCTGGAGTTAGGGTGTGAGAGACCCTGGGAGATATCCCGAATTTATAGAATGTAATAGGCTTGAAGTGTGTCGAAGAGTTATGTTAATCGAAATGAACACACTGCCAGTTATCACGTAGACTTCGTAGTTAAGGATGTGAGCCTGAGTGACTCGAGAATCGATAAACCTTCGCAAGTGCATTTGCGTTGTCGAGGCGCATAAGTGGCTCCTGCAGATAATGGATGTCATCCATGACACGACCAGTCGACTGGTCCATTGGACACAACTGGACGTGGACCTTGAAGGTCAAATAAGCCAGACACCATACACAGGTAGCTTACGCAGTTGTATGGACTATATACAGTGTTAGAGGGACACGCCACGAGCATACGTCCTGATCATACAGAAGAAAGAATCGCTCTAGTGGAATTCCACTACAAACAATAGTTATCGGGGCGAGTATACTGATGGTACTGCATGAGGCACTCAGAAGGAGCTACAGGTTATCATAGTCGACCGAGGTGGGCAGAGCTCCATCACCGGTCCCGATTTGATTGGGGGTGGCACCCTCCGAGAAGGTGAGCTTGATACTTATTATCGCCTTCTCACGGCCAGAGCCGGCTTAAGAGCTATGTGATAAAAATGACGACCCTGTAGTTCGAGGTCAGGATCGCGTCTTCGAAGGTTGCGCTCTATGAGGGAGTACGTTCTATGAAGCGAAGCTATCGCCGCTGGCTTATCGGACCTTTCGAGATACTCGGAGGGTAGGCACGGCTGCGCATCGCCAGCGTTACCACTCCAAAGATGTCGTGTGTCCACGCAGGTGTTTCACGCCTCCATGCTCCTAAGTACGCACTGCATCCAACTCATGTGGTGGATCGGGGATGACTGAGGTTGACACTGATGACCTTCTATGGCGGACTACATTGCTGATAAAATGGATCGTTTTGCGACGCAAGACCGTGGAGGTGGCTAGTGAAGGTACCATGGAGACACTATGGAGTGGAGGAGCTTCACGTGGGAAACAATGAGACACGAGACATGGCCACCTACCCCTTCAGGGATGAAGCGCACGTGGTTTAGTTGTTTCAAGATTTAAATGACTAGTTTACATGATATACAAAGGCACGCTGTACAGATGTGAGTGAGAGAGATTTTGTCCTGAATTTCGAGACGAAATTCCTTTTAAGGAGGGAAGAATGTAAGACCCAAGAAATTCAAGCTTAGGTAAAAGGGCAAATCGTAATTGACACAAATCAGAATTTCGCTAAAAACCGTACTGAATCTCCTCTTCTAAATCCTGATGACAAAACTGGGTTTCACCGTTGAATCATCTGAAACTTAGTTAGCACGTGAAATTTCAGAATATTCCAGACAATGGCTTCCAAGACGCTTTTCTCGAGGCATCGCCGTGCCGTAAATGAATTTCACGCGACGAAAAGTCACCTATAGCATGTACTCATGTACCATGGGAGTGAATGAGCAGAGAAATGATGAAAATGGACGGCCGGTGATAGCGCTTAAATATCACCTCAAAAGAGGACGAATGGTCACATGAATTCGATTTTTGCTTCACTTCAAAGGACAAAATAGCACGCCCTTTCTCCCTTCATTAAGCCAAAAGAAAACGTGGGGGTCATTTTGTATTTGGTGTCATATTTTTATAGCTTTTATGCTTCTCTCAGACATCTGAGATCCGACCGCTGCGCCTTTCTGGCCGAGAAAGAAAACGTCGACGAGGAGTGCATACGCGTGGACTCCTGATCGTGAGTTTTTGACAAACTCCAAGAGGTGTGGGTTTCTCCCTACTTGGTTTTATTCTTGCCACTTGAGAATGTTCGAATGATCGCTTATTGGGCAGTCAGATGATCATCCCAAACTCGGGACCGACTATCATAAAATTTTGAAACAAATGAAGGTGCCGCTGCTCCACTACTGATGTCAGCGTGAATGGTGTTTTCAAGTTAATCATGTAGTCGATTGGATTTAAGGCCTAAGCGTTTGAAATGCGTTCACAAGGTGAACCGATGATTTATTCGAGTGTCGGAACCGCAAACCCTGTGTGGTTTATCGCCTTAGGGAATAAGGACACGAAATGGATTTTCGCGAAATTACGTTATGGTTAAGTAATTCAATCGAATTGCTTGTGGTTTGAACATTGTTTCGCCGGAAATAATTTCAACGCTTGAAATGATAATTACATAACATGCTTCGCGCTGATTAATTTTTTACGCGAAGATATTCATGTTTATTTATTCAGACTGATTAGATCAGATCGACCGCATACATAGATCTCCATATGCACTGGTCAGATCTGTGACTATAGGAGTTAGTGCATGAGATGAGTCTAGAGAAATGGTTCGAGGTAGTCTAAACATTAAATACTGAGGTAGTCAACAAATAATATCAATCGTCTGAAATAGCCCAATTGATATTCGTCTGAGGGTAGTCCACAAACAATTACGAGATCAATCGCTTCGAGCGTCCAATTGATATATACATACATCTGAGGGTTGTCCACTAATAAAACAATAATTCTCATACAAGTTGAAGGAAAGTAGAGAACATATGACTCCGATCTCGAGCTCTGGCCACAGACATTCAAGCAGGATCACGCATTGCCAATGCCATTAAGTACTTTAACACAGATCAAGACTGGGTGGGTGAGTAGCCCACTTAGGCGATTCTCCCATCAGAGCTTTAGCTCACCCCGCCGTGGGACCCCTTTACAGTACAGGAGCGGCGAGAGACGCTCTTCCGAGGTCGCTTTAGAAGAAAGCCGATGTGGCTTGTGTCATCAGATATGTATTAGAATGCTTTTCATTTTAATATATGTTGTATAAGAGTAGTTTATAACTCTTGAAACTATTGATATAGTTTGGGTATATTGTGATGAGTATTGTAATATAGCCCAAGAGCGCCTGCTTACCTTGGCGCTGCATTATATTTGACCGTTTTATTAAAGATATTGAGATCAAGTTGTAAGAGCTCTCCGTACAAGAGACTTCGCCTGATTGCTGCTGCGGTAACCTGAGATCCACTCAGACTCGCGGTCGACGAGTAGTCAACTTAATCCCTGCTTCAGCGCCACAATATTCCAATGATTTTTCAACTGGCCAAACCTTCCAACCATTTATTTTATTGAAAATGTTTTAACAAGTGTTTTTTTTTTCTTTGTTTTTTTTTTATCTTTGTAAAATTATTGAACAAAGTTAGCTTAAGATTCTAAGAACATTTAATTTCTTCTCTATTAATGATTTGATTAAAAAATTACGATCACTTTTTTTTCAGGTTAATATTTTTCCTTGGAAAATACTATATATAAAAT
Source organism: Tetrastigma voinierianum (assembly GCA_016808115.1). Taxonomy (NCBI): domain Eukaryota; kingdom Viridiplantae; phylum Streptophyta; class Magnoliopsida; order Vitales; family Vitaceae; genus Tetrastigma; species Tetrastigma voinierianum. The sequence goes on from JAEQBH010007569.1 coordinate 173,606, forward strand.
TAATTTTATTTTTAATAAACAAATATAAATATAGTAAAGAAAATTAATAAAAATCAAAAATCATTTGATATTACCATTAAGCAAACTTTCAAAATAATTTTGATATATAAATTAAAATATATTTGAATACTTTAATTATTGATATTTATATAAAAAATATCCACCGACATACCCTTAAAATCCAAATACTGCTATATCCTGGTTTAAACCGATATTTTGGTTTTCCAAAGTGTTTTTCTTAAGATTTGCATTAATAGTTTTCAAAGGATGCTTTTAATTAATTCTAAATTTCATCCCATTTAAAAAATTAAACAAGACGCATGTGTTAAAATCTCACACTTTTTAAAATTTCAATGATATTAAAATTAATATATTTTATAATAATTTGCATAGCTTACTTTATTAAAAAAAGGTATTTTGTATTTACTATTAAATTCATATTCGAAAAAATAGGACATAGAAAAGGGAGAGTCTCTGTTTGAGTTTACAAGTATCAGAATCAAAATATTTAGTCAGAAAAAAAAAAAAAAATTCATAAGTGTATTTTAAATTAAATAATTATATCAAATATTTATAAAATCTACTTAAGTAGGATTTGACTTTTAGATATATGTGGTATTTTTGATTCCACATTCTCTTTAAAATAAATATAAAAACTTAAAATTATTATTTTATGCCTATTTTACTCTAAGCTAAACCCAATAAAATAAAATAAATAAAGTATTTTATTGGGTTCATCAAACCCAATAGTTCAATGCTCTAAGCTAAACCAAGAAATGAAAATAGCAATATTTTTTTACTCAAAAATAAAATAGCATTGATTTTCTCATAAATTATTTTTTTAATCAAAAATAAAATAAGTCGGAAAAATATAAAGTTATAAACACACCCAAAGATATAGGTTTAATATTACATGTTTTTTAATAGGTTTTTTGAAAGCTTAATCACATTTACAATATAGTAAAATGTCTCTATTTATTTATTTAAAAATTAAATTATGACCGAGACACTCGTGTGTAAATAACGATAACCGAACCCCACCTGCTATTTCAAGTAGAGCTTAGGTACCGGCTTTCAACATACTCAGGTACTACCTTAATAAACTATAGATACCACCTTAACAATCCTAGGTGCATAAACCATAATAAATAATGCCAATTATAATTTACGCCTATATGTGCTTAATATTTATATACGCTATTAATTATATGCCAAGAATATTACTATTTATTTATACTATCATTTTTTGAAATTATTTTTGTTTCACATTCTATATAATATTGTATTATCCTTTAATTTTTCTTAATTTTATGATATTAAATACATAAATTTTATTTTAAAATATTAAATAAAATAAATTCAATAAAATAAATTATTATCATAGTTTTAATAATTTGAATTATTTAAATAAATTAAAGGAAATATCAAAAGATTATCCACAAGTAATAAAATTTTAAAATTAAATAATAATTTATGGATATGTAAAATATTTCATGGATATTTTTATGATTTTTTATTTTTAAAATTAATTTTTATATTTTATGGATATTTTATTTTGTTAAGATATCCACTTAAGATGTTTTACGTATTAGATATCCTGAGAGAGAGGGAGATTTCCTGGGTAAATGATATTTTAGAGATTGAGGGTATTTTAGAGATTATTTTTGCAATCATTAGATTTTAACCGGACTTACAATTATTTTTTTCTGCCATTACTTGAAACATGGAAAACAAATTTTTTATCCCTTATGTGCCATTATTTTTATTTTAATAACTAAACCTACCCTTTAAACTCTTAAAATCTCGTGATATGGCATATTGTCACTTATGCGACGCCTATTTTCCGGGTCCGTCGACTACCCACAACTAATAACATACATCTCAGATTACGATGTATACCCGAGTAAAAATAAATTTCTCGGGGTCTATATATCCATACTCATAAAATAAACATCCCAACTATATTCTCATAGTTTTTGTGACGCCCAATCCCGGCGTCCACTGACCACTCACAACTCATGAATACAAGCCAAGTTTCAAGCATCTGACGCCACTTTAGAAAATTCCAGTCCCTCAGACAGGAGTTTCACCTGAATACATAACCTCGTATAACCTCGTCCCAACAACCAATATATTTAAATATATATCCCAATACGAGTAAATTGCCTCAAGTCATAAACCAATACTCATAAGATCAATTATCATAACTATTCTTCAATTATCTCCTAATAATTCAATAGTTGATAACACTTTGTTTTATACAAACATATATTAAAATCTACAATTCTAATACATGTTATGTCCAAAACCATCAAGCCACAAACCTATTTCTTCAAAATGATCGTTTTTGAGCGCTCCATGTACCCGAAATAAAGGGGGTCCCATCACGTGAGCTAAAGCTCAAGAGAGAATCGCCCCAAGTGGGCTTACCACCACCTAAGTGCAAAGCAATGTCTAAAGTAAACACACACTCAAGTAAATACGTTGATCCTACCTGAACTGCCTACATGTCATCCCCATGTCACGAGTCCTCACCGACTCACTCACACTCGCTTAAGCTATGTATGAGAAAATAATCATTTTCAAAACAAAACTTTTGTTCTTGAAAATATACTACCTAATATCTATAAAATATGACTTCACCGAGGTAACTGGTCAGAGGCTTTCTCCGAAACAATACGGTCCTCATCCTAAATTGACTCATTGCCCATCTCCTCCAACCCAATCTCCTAGAATATCATCCTCGAAATTCCTTTCGCAACCATCCGCTTTACAAAAAATACTTTGGTCATGCACTCACACCTAATTCTAGGCTACCTGAAGGCATATGAAAATGCGGCGCCATTTTCAAAATTCATTACACAATATGCTCACGCATATTCAATCAACCACCATACACACGTAATTCCAACTGCCATCAAGCATCACCCAATTTAACAACTGTTAATTCATAATTTCATCTCCATGGTTTGGTGCTCACAATTATATTCCTATATAAATTGAGCAAATCACAATCTTTATTCCCAATGGCCTATACATACACAATTATATTCCATATATTCAGGACTCATGTTAATCCTCATTAAGCATTAACCTATTGATTTCACACCACACCAAATCAAGTCATTACTCATTTCAGGCACTCACACCAAAACACATGGACAATTTCACTTATTTATTTGACAAACCCGGACTGTTTTTTACAAGCCCCAAAGGATATGGGTCAGTCTACTGCACCTCACACTTCCTACACTCTGCCTTCTCTTGGTGGAACCGATTTCCATTTCCAATTCGCCTCCAATCATCAAAGCATAATTTATTCAATAAATTATCACAAAACACCCTAATTCAGTCCTGTACTGAATCGTCACTGACAGCCCAAGAATCTCCAAAGTTCCACAATTTATTCCATGTTTTGGGACCGATCCTACGCGCCCATTCCCTACTTTTCCATACAAATACATGATTTAAAGCCAAAAATTTGAATTAAAGACACCCAAACAGCCCCTAATTTCGGCAATACGATGGTGGAAAATCTCAAGAATTCTAACACCCTGCCCCATAAGCTTTTGGGACTCCATCAAAATGGCCCTCACTCGCCTCAAACTAACCGAACATGGAGTCCCCGGTGCCTGGAATAAAACGCAGCAGGGAGAAAATCCCACCTCTGGAGTTGTCAAAACTCGCAACCCGACCTCCACTTATTCATGGGGTTTGACGTAGTCAACTAATTCCCTGAGCCACGCGCCAAATTGCTAGCCCGCTGGTGGGAACTACCCCGACGGGCACCTAAGCCTGTCCTTGTGTCTCGCGGCCCACTGAGGCGAAAGCAAACCCCGAAATGGTGATAAATTTCGAATCGACACCAACCCTCCGTCTGAAAATGCCAAAGCAGACCCGTGATATAAGTGCTTTTTGTGTATCTTCATTTCTCGTTACACTCGACGAGGATGTGCCCACACATTTAACAGTGGGTGTGTCACGCCACCTCCAGACATTTAGTGCCATTCGAGAGTTCTACCACTAACCTGAGCTACTAAACTGGGGCTGGTGCTGGGAACTACTCCCAGAATGGGCATCTAAGCTCATGATCCCGTGCCCGAGCCCACTGAGTACGAAAAGAAACCCCGTGCTGAGCTAGGATAGCTCGTGGAGCTGGACCACCCTCATTCGAGCGGCCAGCTGGGCCCCATGCTTTCTACGCTTATTCTACAAAAGATTTATACATATTTACAAAATATTCATTTAAAGCCACATCTCTAGCTTTCTTTCAAAAGGTACTCTCACGAATGCCATCTCCATAGTCTCCAGACCAAAGTGGGGTCCCACGATCACAGCAAGTTCCCAAAGGAAAAGCTTTCCTACGAGCATACTCCACCAAATACATAATATATATAAAACAAAACAATCACATTTCATACAATTATTTTCTATGAAATGTCTACACCATGTATGAGATGCGACCCTCATAGCTCTCACCACCTGAAACCCAACCTAATTTCACACCCGGAATGCCAAATGTGAAATAAAACTAGTCACACACCCCGACTAAACCATCGGAAACCCTCCAATTTATTTATCAAACCGATTTCGATTCTTTCCTTTATTTCAGGCCACTTGATTCCGGTTCACACCGTAGGATCGCCGCACGCCTTTTTCAACATTTTCACGAACTTATATCACGGATTCATGTCTAACCGTGAATAATATGTGTAATTTCACCTTATCTACTCTAACTCGCTCCGCCCAAAACATGCATCATCACGACCATTTACACACTCGTGAATCTCTAATTTCGACTTTGTCCCATTTTTTCCTGTGAGTTCACGACCCATTCACCAACATCGATGAATAAACTCTACTCCCACCCATTAATCTCTACCTGACGCGATGTGACGTGCATATGAAATGGCTGATATCAATGCATTTTCTCATGTTACATGCATGAATGAGCACTACATGAAACATTTACACACCATGGATAATTATAATTTATACATATAATTTATCTACGCAAAACATATTAATACATCAAAAAGCATGCATCAATATCACATTCCATACACCCATGTTATCTGCCAGTTATAACACACAACCGGTCACCAACTTGGGACTATCTCAACAGTACCTCACTACTTCTTAGCAAACATGAACCAATCCGGCTCTAAACATTCACACACATCAACAAACTATAATAATGCTTTAGAAACCTTCTATTTCTGGGGCTTCAAACCCCACCCCATAACCGGAACCGGTCATGAAAAATCCATAAATTTTGAAGTCCCAAGGCTCGAACTAATTCATATGGCCTCTCTCGCCTCCCATGTTGAATCCCTACCATTATAAAGCCTTTAAAGCAAAGAAACCAAGCAGTAAAATATCCTACCTCTTGGAAGTTTGTCTTAACCTGAACTTTTCGTGTCCACACGTAGATCCTAATCGCTGCACCGACACTTTACATCGAACTTCTAACGCCGACCGCCTAAACCCTTAAAATCCTCCTTCCCTCTTCCTCCTTCCTCCTTTCCTTCCTTTCTCTCTAAGAAACGTTTCCTCTTTCTCTCTCTTTCCTTTCTTTCCTTCCTTTCGCCTTATTCTTTACTGGGCTTTTCTTTTCCTTTTCTTCCTCATTTTCTCTTCATTTCTCCCTCATTTCTCTCCATCTCTTTCTCCTTGGTCCTTTCCCCGAGAAATCATCCACAATCTTGCGAATTTCTCCTTCCTCAAACCAAATTAAGTAATATAAATTTTCCACTTTATTCTTTATTTCTTTATTTCCTTACGACATCACGCACCACATTTAAGATCATACAAGACGTTGATCCCTTCTCCCACATGGCTTAATTCAGGAGCTACTACTTTCATGTTGTCACACACTTGTGGTGCCATGGCATCCCCTATCTTGCCATGTGTCATCCGACACCCCACGCCTCGAAAAACGTGAAATCCCGACCACCTCGGAATCCAACGAAATTCGACGTGGTAGCTAAATTTCACGAGACGAGTTCAACGGAGAAGTCCGTTTCGTCATCCGAGATCTAGAAAAATTCCGGATTTTCAACCGAAATTTCTATTTTACCCTTTATCCAAAATCTTGGATTTTCTGGGGTATCACAATTTATTTCCTTTTTCATTCCAAAGAATACCGAAATAATGGAAAGGACTTGATTCTCATTCTCCATTCCTACGCTCCAAAACACAACGTTGTAGTTAAATAGCGAAACAAAAAGCTTTAATCTAATTGTGATACTAAAGTAGAAAAGGAAAAAATAAAAAGAATCCTAAAATGGATTAGGAAACTAAATCCCAACAAACACGAATCCTACAAGTTCGAAGCTTTCTTAGAGATGCTTAGGTACACTAAACACAATTAATTTGTTACTTATCTTGAAATTATTTTACAACAACTTCATCAATTTTACATGAATTTCAAACCCATAAGGAGAAAAAAAAAAAAAAAAAAAGAACACACCAATATACAAGAACGCTGGATGCATACATGTAAAAGACATAAGAAAATAAAACAATAAAAGAATTAAAATCAAACTCGAGATGCCCTCCAATGATGATGATGTTACGCGCCCCCGTTGTTTATGTTATGGAAGAGATAAGACCGAATCTTGTCGAATTCTTCTCCCTTTGTGCTTTTAATCTCAATTAGTCTAGGGTTCAATCTTCTAGCTTTACTTGTCAAGACTTTTAGCCAGAATCGATGAAGCGCTTTTCCCATCCGATAGCAATCGACACTCATAGGTTTTCAAGGAAGGCGCACTTTCTCCACTATCAACTTTAAATTAATAAACCATTCAATTCAAAATTCGAGCGAGAGAACGCCTTAAGAACAAGTTATTCCGATATAAGCATCGCCTCATTAATCTTAGCCCTGTTTTGGTAACTCATTTAGAGTCAATACTGGTCTGCTTTAAACCACAATCTGGGCTCAATATCAACTCAACAAGGTTGATAAGATTAATTCATATGAAATATTACCTGCATTTGGCCCAAAAATGCATAGTTTTCTAAGTCAAGCTAACTTTGGTAGACCTCTTCTCGCCACCCATCCATGTTGTCCCACATATAACGTCCGGAGGTCATCATCTTATCAATACCCAAATGACTACTAAAGCACCTTTGATTACGTATCTGCATACTAAAGCACCTTTTTTTATTATTTTTTAGAAAAATTTTCCTATTTTGTACATAAAATTTTCAAAAATTTTAGTTATTTTTTACATAATTTTTTCAAAATTTCTTTTTAGTTTTTTAAGATTTTTTTACATAATTTTTCATAATAACATTTTTGTTATTAACATGATCGATTTTTAGGCTTCCGTATAAGTTTTTTAAAGATTTTTTTGATAAGCTTTCCCATGAAGCTTATTGAAATAAGCTAAAATGAGCTTATAGGGGGGGGGTCATAAACTATTTTTATAAGCTTTTCCAAACACCTATAATTTTTATCAAAAGTACTTATGTGAAAAGATAAACTCAAATAAATCAGAATAAGTTCTTCCAAACGCACCCTTAGTAAAATTTCTTTTGTGAATCATAAGCAGCATCTCCATGGGGCTCAACAAATAGCTATTTTTAGCTATTTTGGCTGAGTCAATTCAAAATACGGGCTCCAATCCGCCGCTACCCCGCCGTGATTTTGCCTCCTCACCTTCCTCCTCATCAAATGTAGCCACCGCCGCCAGTATCTCTCCTCCAAAATCCCGGCCAACGCCTTCTAGATCCATCGGATCCAAATGACAACGCCAGCCACCTAGAAACCCAACACCATCACCTCCTGCAGATGTTGGATCGTGAGTTTGAGGAGTGGGATTCACGAGGTGGTCAGTAAAAATGACGAATCGTGATGGTGTCTGAATTCTGATGAATCGTCTCCCTAAGATCGGCGTAAAAAAGTCTACAACATCCTCAATCCTTCTCCATCTTCCTCTTCTTACATCTCCCTTTCTTTCTTCACTACATCAACAACCAGACCCCATCTGCATTCAAACTTGTTCTTCACAAAGGTATTTTTTCTTTTTTGGTCCTTCTCTATTTTATTTTATTTTCCTTTTTTTGGTTTCCCCTTCTTTAATTAATATTTTCATCTTTTTAACTGTATTTGCGGTTTGATTGTTTTATTTTTGCAAGTTGCTAAAGTTTTGTTCGCTGTGTCGTAATTGATCGTTTCATTGAAAATGGCAAATGACTCCGCTTTTAAGGGTTTTGTAATTTGCTGGGATGTCGAGATGGAAACTTTCTCGGGTTCTAATTTTTGTTTTATATCTTTGACGGCGAATCGTTGATCCCGATTCAGGGGGGTTCAAGCAAAACCCCAAATCGGGGCAAAGAAAACTTGAATTCATGAAATCTAAAAGATTTATTTTCCGTGCAAGGCTGAATGAGCCGCTTTAAAATGTAGTAAAAGGAAAATACTATTGTCCTTTTTGTTGTATTATCCAAAAATTTTGTCTGATATGTCATATTAGCATTGCCCTGTATTTTGATTTTATTGTTTCTTTGCAAAATTGAGGGTAGTTGCAAATTTGCAATATGGTCGGATATGGGGAAGAAAACAAGTATATAGCATGTGTGTAGAATGCCTTTCCAAAGGGAAATTTTATGAGGGGAAAATTATATTGAAATGATGGTTCCTTAGGTATCTTTCATAACACCACAGATTTTGTAGGATGGTTCAAGCTGACAGTCACAAACATGGCTCAGTATGCTTTATAATTGTAATAAATTGTAAGTTATTGATGGCTAGAAATTTGCTTAGGCTTTTTTATGCCTCTGGGTGTGGTTTAATTTATGGGAATGGGATGAAGTGCAGTGAAGCTCCTCACTGATACTATTATGTTAATGTCTGCCATAGTCAAAGTTAATCATTGAGCTCTAAGCATTGGAGTCACTTAAAATTGTTGAGTAAATTTATCTTTTTTGCTTGTGCAATTTAATTCTGATGTGTTCATATCAGTTATTATATCGTAATTTTTCGTATTAGATAATTTTGTAATGTTATTATTACTGTGATCATATTGCTGTTTATCGTGATTTTTGTGTATTTAAGATAATTTTTATATTAATACTGTTATGAAAACTCCACATTGTTCACCTTTAATCCTTCCAAAGTAGCGGTTGTTCAAGTTCTTGTTGTTTCTTGTTAGAATTAATATGCCTACACTAGGTAACTTGATTCAGGATTATTACTTTAATCCCCCTATTTGGATTTGGTGTCAATTCTTTCTATTCATGTATATAGATATTACTTTACGTAGTTTAACCTTTATGCACCTTTTTTCAACAAGTGTAGGTTTTGATGGATGAACATGGATATTACATTACCAATCTATCGAATCGAGGAACAAAACGTGAGCGAGTTTAACACTCAACCGCAGGAACAAATAAGTCGGCCTCACCAATATCACCCTCAAATGTAATCAACCACCAAAAAGCTCTTCGAGGCGTAACTTTTCAATTGAGGAGGACTTAGTTTTAATCCCAAGTTGGCTGAATATTAGCGCGTGATGTCGGGCATGGGAATGAGCAAAAATCTAAAAGGTACTGCAAAGGGTTCGAGTACTTCAACAAATACAAAACTTTAGTCATCAGAACGAATCAAGTTTCTTTAATGAATCGTCAGTCGACACCAACTAGCCACCAATAAATTTTAGGCTGCTGCACCAAATTGAAAGGTTGAATCAAAGTGGTCTGACTGAGAAAGACAAGGTATGAGTGTATTTTAATTACAAGTGTGAAAATATTATTATGATACATAATATTATTGTACAATTTTCTATTATGATGCGTAGCATTATTATACAATTTTCAGGTCCGTGATGCAAAGAAAGTGTACAAGGAACTTCATAAATCATCTTTTCCATTTGAACATTGTTGGAATGAGTTACGGTATAACCCAAAATGGATGGAGGATTCTCAGTCCAAGAAACAAAAAACAAAAAGTGGTGCAACTCCTAGCAACTCTAATCCTTCAACACCGCACCAGAACATAGAAGACGACAAGTGGGGCTGAGAGCCAATCGGGAAGGAAGGCTGTGAAAGAGCGAGCAAGAAAGTCAAAGAGCAAACTCAAGACGATAATTCAAGTTCAACCTATTTCATGAAATTGTTTTGAAGAAATGAAGGAGGAGAAAAGAAAATGCAGGAGAAGAAAGTCACTACATGGAAAAATGGTGGTCATCGAACAAGGGAAGCATGTCAACAAGAGACAGGCTATTGAACAAGAGAGAAGGGCAAATCGAGCAAATGAAGGAGAACAAAATAATGTTGATAGATACGAGTGTCATGCCTCCGATTCAAGCTGAATATTTTAAATATGACTGTTGTAAATATGACCGTTGACAAATTTAAAGATTAAAATTTGATGACGTGGCACGACACATCATCATTATAGCGCTTACGTGTTATGCAATGTGGCATTTTTTAATTATATTATTGAAAGTTAGTTAAAGTTAGTTGAAGTAGTAAGCTATTTTGGTCGAGCGTGGTTGAGTGAATTTTAAAGTTGTCACTTCAAAAAAATGCTGAATCGATATTTAAATATATTTTAAGTAGCTATTTTGTTGAGTGTGGTCGAGATGCTCTAATAACCCTTAAAAGAGCAATTATCATTTTAAAAATTATCACCCAACTTTAAAAAGTGATTACTACAGTGAAATCTACCAACTTTCCATCCGAAATTGTCTTGCCATAACAGTGGCGCACACCTGGGTTTCCAACCGCCTACCATGATTTTGCTTATTTGTTGGACCTACGCCTGCAAGAAAATGCCTCGATAGTATTTGAATTAAAGTCTTATATAAGGTCCTGATACCATTGTAACATGTCAACTCTTCCCTCGATATTGTCCAATTTAAGGTTGAAGTGACGCAAACATTGCTTCCTATCAGCCTTGCCCGATTTTGCTTCCTACACCTTCAAGAAAATATATCGACAGTGTTGAGCTAAAATCTTACATATATGGACTTTTAACTTCCTCTCTAGCACGTTCTATTAACCATTTTTGAGGATTTATTGATAATATCTATGATTTTTCAACTACAAACCTTCCAACCATTTATTTTATTGGAAAATGTTTTAACAAGTGTGTGTTTTTTTTTTTTAATTTTTTTATCTTTGTAAAATTATTGAACAAAGAAGTAAGATTTACATCAAATATTTAGTTTATTTCATTAATGATTTGATTAAAAATTACGATCACTTTTTGTGTTAATATTTTTCCTTTGGAAAATACTTCATATAAAATTAATTTTATTTTTAATAAACAAATATAAATATAGTAAAGAAATTTAATAAAAATCAAAAACTATTTGATATTACTTCATTGCTAAACTTTCAAAATAATTTTGATATATAAATTAAAATATATTTGAATTTTAATTATCGATATTTATATAAAATATCCAGATCGATATATCCTTAAAATCCAAATAATCGATATATCCATCGAAATCGATATTTTGGTTTTCCAAAGTGTTTTCTACATTTGCATTAATAGTTTTCAAAGAATAGTTTTTAATTAATTCTATCTTTATCCCATTTAAAAAAATTAAACGAGACAGATGTGTTAAAATCTCACACCCTTTTTAAAATTTCAATGATATTAAAATTAATATATTTTATAATAATTTGCATAGCTTACTTTATTAAAAAAAGGTATTTTGTATTTACTATTAAATTCATATTCGAAAATGCTCATCATATATAATTCATGTGGTAGAGTACTCAATGTTTCGAAAAAACAGGACATGGGAAGGGGAGGGTCTCGGGTTTGAGTTTATTACATTGTAACTAAAATGTTTAGCTGTAAGAAAAAAAAAATTCCATAAGTGTATTTTAAATAATATTTTTAAAAAACTTTTATACATTTGAATTTTTAATTAAATAATTTATTTTGTGTCTATTGAGAAAACCCAACCCTAATCCCTAAATTTCCAAGTGGGCCCTATCTTTCTGGAGGAGGCTTTATGATTTGTCCAATAAAAGGAACCCCCAGCTCACAGATTAAAAGCGGTCGTTTTTTACCAAACTGGCAGAGCAACAAAACGACGTCGTATTGAAGACCAGATCATGGTTTTGGGCAAAGACGGAAGCATTGCAAAAGCCCAAATGTTTCCAAACTCCGAAACGGGTCAAGCCGATAGCAAACCAAGCTCCCCGCCAAACAATTCCCAATCTCAGCTCCTCGTATTCCTCGATTCTCTACTCGCAGTGAATTTCTTCAACTATCAATCACAACCACGTAAATCGATTCTTTATTCTTAATTTATCAGATAAAGGATGTTATATACTGCCTTTTGTATATGCGTGTCATGCATTCGCGACGATGTAAATGATAGTTGTTCCAAATTTTTAGGTTTGAAGAGAAAAGGAAAGAAGGGTACCCAATCGATTAGAAACTAATCCCAATGCACACCTAATCTATGCTCGGAAGGCCAGAGATGCTTATGACACTAAATCGACACTTAATTTGTTACCCATCTTGAAATTATTTTACAATAACTTCACTAATTTTACATGAATTTCAAACCCATAAGGAGAAAAAAAAAGAATACATCAAATATACAAGAACGCTGGATGCCACGTAAAAGACATAAGAAAATAAAACAATAAAATAATTAAAATCAAACTCGAGATGCCTTCCAATGATGACGACATGCCATGCCCCCGTTGTTTATGTTACGTGAGGTGATAAGATTTAATCTTGTCGAATTCTTCTCCCTTTGTGTTTTCAATCTCTTCAATTAGGCTATGGTTCATATACTCTAGCTTTACTTGCTGAAGACTTTTCAGTTTCTGCAACTGATGAAGCAGTTTTTCCATCTGATAGCACCGATAAATTTGCAAGGTTTCGGCGAAGGCGCAGAATTCTTCTCCACTTATCAACTCTTTTAAATCATCCAATCTAATCTCAAAATTCGAGCCGAGAACGCCTGCGTAAGAATGTTATTTTCCTTCCGATATAAGCATCGCTTATTAATTTTGTGAGCCCTTGTTTGGTAACTTGCCTAGAGTCAACATGGGGTCTTGCTTTTAAAACCACAATCTGCTCAATATCAACTCAACAAGGTCGATGGGAAGATTAATTCATGAACTATTACTTCTCATATTCGGGTCATAAATGTATAAGCTGCCGGGTTAACTTTAGACCCTTCTCACCACCCAATCCACATGTTGTCCCACATATAACGCCCGCAAAAAGTTGGTCATCTTATCAATACCCAAATGACTAAGCAAAGCACCTTGATCACGATTCGCACTCAAGAACGAGCCCCTAAAGTATAGATGTCTTAATTGGTGCAACTTCCAAATTGAAAATGGAAATATCTAAATTCGAAATGACCCCAGAACTGTGGTTTCTAGGTTAATGAGTCTACCTATGGACCGTGGAAATCTTGTTTTATCTAGACCCAAGAAACTTAAAATATTTCAAGTGAATGAATTCACCAATTTCTTCAAAATTTACTGAGATTTCACTAATAGATCTAGCTAGAGTTAGTCTAACACTAAGCTGAAGAATTTGAAGACTTCTTAAGCAAGACTTAAGTTCACTTTGAGGAATGTGAATGGAACAAATCAAAGATCTGAGGCTGTAAGTGCGCTTGCTCAAATGTTTGCAAATTTTTGAGAAATCATGAAAGCAATGAGTCGACGAGGTTGTAAAGGGTATGCAAAGATGTTTCCATCGCACTTCGAAAAACTTTGAATTCGCTTTTGAAATAAAGAAGGTCGCATGAGATCATGCATGTGCAGACTTTACTCTTCCATCCCATTTCTTGACCACTTGAATCATGCTTCTATGAACACCCTTCTAAATAATCTCACCAACGCCTTCTTCCACTGCTTCTTCACCTACAGACAAATCCCTCCGCAATCCACATCCCGATCAATGTACTTGCCTTTATTTCACAACAATTCTCCGAAAACACCGCAGCAGCTACGCACTTAAGAAATAAGGCGTACTGTGAATCCTAGAGGAATTCCTATGCATGACTCAGTGGTTCGACTTAGATGCTGCACTCCATGCTTCTAAGCATTCTTTCTCCCACTAAGATTTGGAGTCTTCTTTCTTGATGTAAGCCTCCATATCACAATGGCTAGAGGCAAGCCTCATTTCCCGTAATCTTCTTTCCCACATCTTCCTAACCTCAAGCAGGACATTCAACCTCGCGGATATTGTACTTCTACTTCCAGCCAAAGTTTTCGAGAAAGAGCTCCTAACTCTTTTTCCCCATGGATGAGTTTGATAGCTTTGCATGCATCCAAAGCACCGTCGGTTGTACGTAGTGACGAGCACTCGCTCCGATCGACCACCTCGGGAAGATACAAGCACAATCCATTCCAAACTTGGATACCCATACATCATCCAACACTATCAGATACCTTTTCTCGCCAAGGTACTTACAAACCTCATTCCCTAACCGATTCTCATCCATTACGATATGATCCGCTTTCTCGTGATAACTTGTCAGCTATCCCATTAGAAGCCTCGGATTGTATGCATCAGATACATACACCAAAGCCGACATTGAAAGTGGCGATTAACATCAAATACAAACTCTTCTTAGCAAGAGTAGTTTCGCTAAGGCCACCCATTCCCACGATGGCCACCACTCCTCTCTCCAGCCTCTCCATCGATCACACATTAGCTTAACCGCTTCCACTCGTCTTCATCCCCACCATCACACTCACAATTGGAAGCCTTCTCACCCCATGTCACCACTTCATCGGGATCGGAAGAGGCCGCAAGCCCTAAGGCATCATTGCATTTTCGACACAATACCTAGACTTGTCACAAGATCTTCAATCTCGACGCCGATCTCCTCGATCCGCCCATCCACTTCACAATTCAATGACAATGGCCCCGCAAAGATAACACAGTCGGGGCAAGACTACCTCGGTGAACTCGAGATTCCGGAGCCTCCTTTCGCCGATGTTCCAATGACGATGAACTCGCCGATGACATCTTCAAGATCATAGTCGCACTTCAACTGACCCATCCATAGCTCACTCGTCGCTTGTTGCACTCTCCTCCAAGAAGAGACTAATCCATTCAAGCTCGTTATTTAACAGGCTTATTCGCCTTCTACTCCTCCAAACAAGGAAGCTTCTCAGACAGCCCAAGTCGCTCAACTTATCTACAAAAATCGAATGGGTTTCCGCCATTCTTTAGAAATGAAGTGTGCTGGAATTCCTAGCTTCAAGAGAGTAAAAATTAACAAAAGAAAAGAGTCATGGGCTTGTTGGCTATGGCTTCAAGAAGAAGAGGCAAAAAAAGAAAATCGTACACTGAACTGATCATTGAAGCACCGACTATTGCTCTTATTCACCATTTAAGGAGACAATGAGGATAAAAAATTACTATATAATAGTAGAATGGCTAAAAAAGATGGAAGATTCCTTCTCTGCTCGCTAAGGACGTTGATGGTAAAATATATGTGCTGTTTTTTTCTAGAAGGAAGGGGTTTTTTAATCCGTGGCCTTGTCGTGCATAAATTAAGAGGGTCAGCATCAAACGACAAAGTTCAGAGGAAGAAGAAGATGGAGCGCACGCTTTATAAAAAGAATCATATCTTCACCAATTTTTATAAAAAGAATCATATCTTTCGACCAAATCCTGTGGGCCTTACTCACTACATTTTTATAAAAAAAGAATCATATCTGACCAAACTGGTGGGCCTTACTTATTACATTTTATAAAAATAATCATATCTTTTCGACCAACTCCTTCTACCATATCCTAAATGAGAGCCCACACTATGGGACTATGAGAGCCTACATTTCCCTACCAATTTTACATTTTTTATAATTTTTTTAGAATTTAATTTATTTTCCTCAATTGCTCTTTAATTACATAATTGATTTAGTGATTTGTTTGATTGTTTTAATAGCACTGAATGTTCGAGCCAATTTAGACGTAATTTGACTAATTTCACAAGGTTTTGAAACTAATGATCAAATAAATCTTTAATGTTCTTAAAGGGGCTTAAAACATAATCATTGAATTAAATCCAAGACTTTTCAAACCAACTAGTTATCAATTTACTGTTGTATTTAAGATCGACTTACTTGATTATTAATTTCCAGATCCATAAGGTAAGGTTATGGAGGTTCACATAAAGGGGCCTATGTAGCATACATTAGAGGATTTACCTAATAATTAATTATAGGATTCTATGGCATTAGTCCAAATTACCAGGAACATCCACGATTAAAATAAAATTTAAATAGAGGGGTCTGGTGGGTTAGAACGTGCAGGTATGGAGCCGCATGTGAGGGATGACCTTAAAAGGCATGATATTCATATTAAACACGAATCCTACTAGCTTGAGGTTTTAGGACAGTTGGTTGTTTTTTAACATGATATCGTAGTTTTATTTGGTGAAGAGGTTTTGTCTGAGACCCTTTTTTGTAATTTATTTCCCATTTGTTGATTTGAAAGCTCAGGAGGACTTTGTTTGCCGAGCTACATTTCACGTGCATAGAGCCGCACGTGAGAGAGATGACTCAAAAGGCATGATATCTATGCTAAACACAAATCCAGTTAAGCTCGGTGTTTCAGGGAGAGTCAAGCTGTTTTTAACATGGTATCAGAGCTTGATATGACAAGAGGTCTCTGGGTTTCTGCACTTCGTATTTTTCCCATTTTTCATTTGAAAGTTCACGGAGGACTTTGTTTGATTTGCTCACCTATCACATGCGGTATGAAGTTGCATTCGAGAGGGAAAGTAAAAAGCATGATATTCATATTAAACATCATAAAAGAAAAAATAACTCTTTTTAAAAATACCCACAGAGAGCCTATTACACACCGTATAACCCTTTTCCCATTACGCACCAACTCACTCAAACCCAACAGGAGAGCTTGATCCAAAAAACCGATATAATAAATAAGAAAACCTCTAAAACTTATATCACCACATACGCCTCATGAAACCGATGTATGATCGCTTTCAAATACTTTGATCGACCGAGACATGTGAACCAATGACCCCTTTGTTTTAAATTTGACTTAAAAAGGAGCCTTTAGGAAGTGCGTATTGAACTCGGGCTTTTTACACTTTTCTTTACGCGCTTGATCAACCTTGAAGGAGGGGAGGGGGGCAAATTTTTCAATTTTCTATCAAGTGATAATTCACCACCCCGCAGACTCTCAGACATGGCCATCAGCTGGTCAGGACTCGGGACGGCCTTCCACCTGCTTTCCAAAACCATTCTAAAAGGCAAACACGTTTGCTTCCTAATTTATTTATTTTTTATTTTTTTTATAATTATAGTAAACAATCGGCAAAATTTGATATAATACGTGAACACGATACGAACCCAATACGATTTTTAAGGGTATAGATTGAGTATAATCGTGTTTGGGTCATATTCGTGTTAACCCGTCTAACACTTTTAATAAATGAGTTATATTTATGTTGACTGTTAAAGATAACACGTGTCGGCAAGATCATTACAGTGAACTTGAGATTCGAGCCTCCTTGCCGCGATGTTCCGCCGACGATGGAACTCCGTCGACGACATCTTCAAAGATCACAGTCGTGATCTCTAACTGATTCATCCACGCCTTCGGGCCTCGCCGTCGTTGTTTGTCGACTTGCCTCCTCCAAGAAGAGACCGATCCATCTGGGCTCACATGCAAAGAGTTTATCTCGCCTTCTACTCCTCCAAACAAGGAAGCTTCTGCAGCAGCCAAGTCAGCTTCAACTTATCTACAAAAACGTACTTGCTTCGCCATTCTCAATTCAAGTGCAGTGGAATTCCGCTTCAAGAGAGAAAATTAACAAAATAAAAAGAGTCATGGGCTTGTTTGCTTATGGCTTCAAGAAGAAGAGGCAAAAGAACACAATGAAATCGATCACCGGCTAACTGGATCAGAGCTCTTATTCACCCATTTAAGGAGACAATGAGGATAAAAATACGAGCAGGATAAAAACAAAGAATGAAATTGGAAAATGATTGAAATTGAATGGATGAAATATGGCAATTTTTGAATTGGTTTTGTTGGAAATGTATGAAATAAGGAAACAATGTAAAGGAAAAGCTTATAATTTGATGGCAAGCAGACCAAAAACGAGAACAGTGGGTTTTTTTTTTGGGACTTTCTGGTTTGTTGAAAATGTATGGAGCAGCGTTTTATCCCTTGAAAATACATGGCATGTGGGATTGAAACGAGGATTACTAATGGATGAAAATATGGCAAAGGGGTAGAGTGCAAGATGGAGAAAAGCTTATAATTTACGTTAGCAGACCAAAACACGAAATGCATGGGATTTTTTTTTTTTTTTTTTTTTGAATTCCTGTTTTGTTGAAAAACGTGCTGTGAGCTGTGGTTCTAATCCTCGCTTTAAACAAATGGAATTTGAGTCGAGCCTGGACTGCAGGTTCAAAAAACTCTACCGAGATTCCGTCCTCGAAGGCGGCAAATGGGCCGAGTCCGATGTTTCTACGAGATTCCGAGTCACCACAACTCGATCTTCTTAGAGAAGAAAAAAAGCTGATTCAGTATGTTCTTACTCCATTTCTACCTATTTCAATGTAATACCCGTAATTTTAATTGATGTGTTTTAAATCGAATTATTAAATTGAATTTTCCTAGGTATATATTTTATTAATCCTAAAGAGTTATTTGGGACGAATATGTTATTTAATTCTACAAATTATCTAAATAATTATCATTATGCAATATTAATTTTAATATATACATTTTATATTATCGTTAGGATTTAAGTGGATAAAATGCCCTAATTAAATGTAATTAGGGACTTAATTGTATGGTTTAAGTTTAAAGGAGGGATTTAAGCAAATTTGGCAACTTTACCAAATTACCATTTCAGCTTCCCACCTTCTCTCTCTCTCCCAGACACCTCACGGCGCGCCACCCCTACCGGCGCCATTCAAAATTTATTTCAAGCATCGATCCGGCCGTCCGACACGTGGAAAAGGTAATCCCCATCTCCGACCACCCTTTGTATTGCTTCTGGCTCCGCCCGGCTACCCGTCCGGGCCGAATCACGCCCGCAGGCTCTCCGCCCCTGCCGCCTCGACTTTCGCCATTTCCGGCCACCTCCGCCTAAACCGACACCCGTAGACCAACTCCTCGCCTCTAAAACTTAAGGATCCACCCTTGATCGAAGACCCAAGATCGCTTTGTCGGAACGAAGGGTGGAGCTCACAGTTTGGGATCGCCGAGGCCGATTCGCCATCTCGGCAGTCCTCGACGAAACGATCACATTTTTGTGTCCCATGAGCTTTGGGCTTCGCGTGGGTGTCCTTGGAATCAAATTCCGAGAACTCCTCAATTCTTCCGCCACCGCTTCTGGCTGGGCGGCGACTGAAGCGTGCCTGTGACGTAACGCTTCGCCCCCGCTCCGTAGTTCGACTCTGGGTGATCAGTTTCCGCATTCGAGCTTCGGTAAAGAATCTATACCAAAAAACGTGTGGGAACTCTAATCGTGTATTTGTCCGATAATCGATTTTAATTGTTCAATAATGCATGTTGAATATGTCCACTGTATTTCGGACTACGTTGAATTAGTTACTTGTATCAGATGATCCAAGTAGTTAGTAAGATTGATTGTGTATATTGCGAATACAATTGTTGGATTGATTGATCGGGACGAGTCGGGCACAAATAGTTGTGTGGTCTTATTTCTGTTTGATTTATCGTGTATATCGGAAATGTTATTTTCTACAGTTCGACTTGTTTTGATGTGAGTTGTCCAGCTTAGGAGGTTCCGCCTAATTCCTGAGAATTTAGATGTGCATTATATTAGCCTAGCTCCGTGAACTGTCTAATGAGTCTAGAGTTGCTTAAACCTCAATCTCGATATTGATTATGTCTTTCTATTCTAGATTGTCCGATGTCTACGCCTGTATGCACTCGAGGCGATAGCTTCGCCTCGAGACGATTCTTCCGTGAGTTGATATCATATAGTTTACGACACATCAACCGCATGCATTGCATAGCATTTATGGCATTAGGCCACACCCCATCATCACGACATGATTATTACTATTGGACCAGATGCATTATGGTAATTAAATTATTTAGTTTGTTATGAAATATATCTCAAGATATGAGACTGTTATGATGATGGATGTGAAAGGCATTGCTAGGTGTGATATTGCTGTGCATTGTATTTGAAATGTTGTAATGGGAACTATAAAGAGACATACTACCTAATGGGTTACATCAGACCGGTGCGCACTCTGTGCATGATCGACATGTTATAGGTTTCCATGGTTATGGACATGAGTTCCCCCGGTCAGCCGCCTCTGTGGATGCCTGAGGTAAGGTCCTATCGAGCGCACTTTAGGCGCCTGGGCCATGAGTATGATATGTTAGTTGTCGGAGTTAAGGACCCCGGGTCGTAGTCGCCTCCTGGCGCCAAATATAGTTTATCGATTAAGTGTCGACTGGAGTTAAGGACCCCGGCCGAGCTTTTCCTGGGCGCCATCACATCGATCGAGAGCCGCATGGCTCAGGAGTATCGGGTGTACGCTGTGGTCCCGCTGTAGTTCTCGACATCAGGATGATATGAAACCCGATGTGTGTGCATGCATACATATGTGAGTGTATGAATATATAGTCTCAATATGATATATATATTATATTGAAATTCTGTATGTATAACTTGATTGTAGAGGTGGTATAGATTATATGATATTAACTCACTTCTAGACTGACCGGGCCTCAATTTATTTTTCGTGCAACGGCCACCTTCTCCGTGCACTTTGATAAACCGTCGACCCCTCCTTCACATGTTACATGTACTCATTATGATATTATTAATCTTGTCTATTTAATCTAGGTGTCATCAAGGATCCCGACCGATTAACTCACGATCTGAGGAACTTCCCACTCCAATGGATATAGAAACTTTTCCTTAAAACAAATGCCAAATAAAATCCATGGAGTTTAACCCCTTTTTCAATCCTTAACATATTCTTAGAAAATAATGCGGAAGCCGGCGGTAAATTTTTTTTTTCTTTTCTTTTCAAACGCCTAGATTTTTTCAGAAAATCAAGCGAGTTTCCGTTTTCTGACTTTCCTAAATTACAAAACCCGCTAAAACATTTAAAAACACTTCTAATCTTTCCATCTCAACTTCTCAACTTCCGTTTAGACTCCTCGCTCACAACCCAATCAAACACAATATATACATATATTCATTTATTCATTTCAATCATCAAAACATTTGAAACTTCTTCAATCCATGCATTTTTTTTCAAAAGATCGGGCTTCGAGTCGGATTTCTAGTTTAATTCGCCTACGCACTTCGTCCACCGAGGATCAAAGCCCACGAGTTCCTTTTCAACTTTATACATACATATATCCATAACAAAATATTCAACATATACGTATGGAAAATTATATATACAATGAAATCAATGTGTGTCGCCTCCTCGATGGCTCGACTCATCGCATGAGGGTACTCTACCACAAGACTGTCTCTGTCCCGAAAATGTTTTTAAACATACTTAAAAGAATGAGCTAAAGGAGCCCAAAGGAGTGTACATTTTCATTAAGATAACATTTTCAAGATATATCAAAGTAATACATACTATATTATTTAAAAATCCATTTATGCCTTAAGATAACATTTTCAGTATATATCAAAGTAATACATACTTATACATTTAAAAATCCATTTATGCCTTAAACATTTATGCCTCAAACTTTCTTTTATTTCCTTCTTTCTTTCTTTCTGATGGAACCCAGGGGAATAAACACACCAACAAGCCCGGTAATCGACTGAGGACAATATTCCAAGCCATAACCACTACGCCGTGGTTAAACTCACGCCTTTCAGACAAGGCCTACCATGCGACTTATAACGTGTAAGGATATTACTCTAGACACCTATTTCCCTCCCCGCTAGGTAACCTATAACTTTACCCTCTAAATCCCACACGCTTTAAAGTACTTCTACGATATCGCTATAATAAAGCCATGGGGTTTATAGTGGTAACCATCAAGAAAACGCTCAAAATACATTTATAAATCCATTTAAATCATTTACTTTATCATTAAAACACATATGCATTCTTTACACATTTTTAACCATAATACCTTAACATATGCATACATATTTCCATATACATATAAATATATATATTGATGCAAGATAAAAACATTTCCTTAACATATGCATACATATTTCATATACATATAAATATATATCGATGCAAGATAAAACATTTCCATATGCCTTAGCATTTACATAAGATTTCCATTAAATCCAGTTTAACATTAAATCATTCACTTTAAAAACTCACTTTTCAAAATATCATTTTCACTACGCTCACCGCTCAATCCCGCTTGCTTCCTGAGCTCCCGCTCCCGTCCGATAGTCCTTTTCACCTTTCCAAGAAAATCACACCACACATTAACCATAATTTCCATTTAATCCACCATAAACTATCTTATATTCTTATTCCTCTAGGAATCTATTTTACTTAGAATTGAATCAATCCAATCGATCATCCAAATCTAAAGTTATGGCATTTTTCATGCCAACTAGTCATTTTACCGATTTTCTAGTGACAGTTTGTGGCTACCTATTTCCTTTTCCGAGGTCTTGACTTCATATTTTGACACTATGTCCTTATACTCTATTTAAAGTTAAGGTGCTAAGGGTTCTATTCCAATCTGAATCACCCAATCTCGAGCACCGAAACTCACTTTACGTCCAAATAACCGGGTTAATCTAGGGTTCAAAACTGAACCAGAATTTGGCTTGCACATCAGTCTCTACTTTGAGGAATATTTAGGCCACTTATGATCAGACCTATGATACCTTTTCTTAAGTTTTGTTCTTCAAGTCTATTTTACGTAGCCACTTAAATCACTCAAATCGATCAAAATTGAGCAAGTTATGACCAAAATACAAAAACTGGTCAGGAAACAGAAAACAGGACATTTCCCGCACCGAGACTGCCCAAAATCGACCAAAACGCTAAGTCTCTTCCATTTTTTCTTTCACTCTAAACACTTAAATCCGATGCATTATACCGACTCAACATAACACACACAATTCAATTATCAAACCCTAACCCTTACTCACTTGATTTTGTCAAAACCCTAACCTAAACCATGGCTTTCTCAATTGATATTAAATTCAGCACCATTAAACCTTAAATACCATCAATTTAACATCCATACCAGAATTTAAGACATTAAACATGGAAAACATCAAACCCTAACTTTCCCACCATGAAAACTTACTTGTTTCTTGAGTTTCTTCATTCCTCCCTCGATTACCACTTGAAGATCACTTGAAAGCTTGAAAAACAAAGAAAACTCACCTCCCCAACTTGGATTTCTCCTTTCTCTTCCTTTCTCCTTTCTCCTTTCTTTTCTCTCTTTCTCCTTTCTCTCCTTCTCATACGTGATCTCCTCTATTTGAGACTTAAATCCCTAATTTTGCTTTTAAATTCCAACTTCCAAAATTACCCTTAAGTCAAAGAATTCAATCGGGTTATTGTAAAGTGAATTACCTTAATCCAAGCTCTCATAGGTCCATTTTTATGAGACCAAGTCATTTACCCATTATTTAAATCATAACTTAGCCATTAAGAAAGATTTTGATTGGCTAGTACAATTAAATATCTCCCTTATAGCGCATTTTTTATCCCCTGCTTCGCCTTTTTACTGCTTTTATATCGATTATATGTCAAAATATTCTATGGTCGTTTTTATATTTAAATTCTGAACATAAATATTCTAACTAATCCTTCACAATTGAATTTCAGTTCAAAATCACTCGAAATCGGATTTAAAATCATTAAAATTCCACTCTAATAATAGCGTATTATTACCCGACCACGCTCGACTAATTGAAACTATCCAAACGGACTGCTTTCACTTTATTTCCCAGCTCGTTAGTCTTTATGATATATTCGACATTTTCGTATTTCTCGCCTACTCCGAAAAATATCGGGTACAGCTCCAAATTTCGGGATCCAAATCACTATTCACTTAAATCCGCTATTCTCTTCTAAATATCATTCAAAGTCAGGAACCGAAATTTCTTACAAATCTCTTTTCAGAAACCCCTCCATTCCTGACATAATAAGAAAAATCATTATTCCCAGTATATCTTGCAATTCTCGAAAATTTCCACTTTCATGTCCAAATGACGTCCGGAGTGACTTAAATTCTAATCTACCTCGCTTCTATCATCGACTCTAATCAATTCAAAACTACTATTATAACATTTTAATTCAGGTCAGGGGTTTTACAATCACCCCTCTCCTTATAAAAATTTCGTCCTCGAAATTAAAACATTCGTACCGTGATCAAAGAGATGGGAATAATGCCTCTTCATCCGCCTCTCCCTCATGCTCCCATGTAGCCTTTCCTCTACCGTATGACTTCTCCACAATACCTTCACCAAATGAATAGTCTCATATGCTAGTAACTTGCTCTCGACGGTCGAGGATCCGCACCGGTTCCTCTTCGTGATGTCAAATTCTCCAGATTTCCACCGTCAAGCCTGGCCAATACATGTGAAGGGTCCGTTGCGTACTTCCGAAGAGATAGAAACATGGAAAACATCGCGGAATGCGATGGAGGCCGATGGAAATTCCAATCGATATGCCACCTCCCAATCCCTCTAAACAATCTTGTATGGCTCCAATATATCGTGGACTCAAATTTTCCACGTTTCCCAAATCTTAGTACGCCTTCCATGGGAAATCCTCAAAAAATACCATATCCCTACCCGAACACTAGGTCCCTACGGCGATTGTCCGCATAACCTTTTTTGTCTGGGCCTTGTGCAATTTTTCAGTCTATCCCTATAACTTTTGATCTTATCACAAGTCACTGACAATTTCCGACCTACATAATTTCTTTCACCTACCTCGTCCCAACATACCGGGAGTTCGACATTTCCATTCATAAAGAGCCTCATAAGGGCCATACCATACCGGGTTCGATAATCGTTATTATATGTGAACTCCATTAGTAGTGTTCCTTAGTGGTATGATATCTAGATTTTTGACAAGATAAAGATGTTGAGTGAACGGGCTTCTCCATAATCTCTCTCTCCTCACATCACCTACATCCCATACACATAACCTCCCGCCCATGACCACCTGGGTGATCACCCTCTCTCAATGACAAACCCCTGCCCGCACTACTTCACCTCCCCTCAACTCTTTTACTATCCGTGATCCCGACTAAGCCTCTAACCGTCTATCAATACGTGACACATGAAATGTGGCTAACAAAGGTCTCCGAATCCTGTCGCTCTGGGCCTCACCCCCAAGGACCTCAATTCTATGAGTTGAGGAAGATGCACGGCCCTCAAGTGCGACAGGAACCCACGGGTCTCCGCCAAGAGCATCCGCTACCACGCTCACCTTCCGTGGATGATATTCAATGGTACATTCATAACCTCGACGCTCAATCCATCTCCTCGCCATGTTCAGCTCCTTCAGAACAGATACTACAAGCTCTTATGATCCGTAAAAATCCCACAAGGCACTCCATAAGTAATGCCTCCATATCCGCAAGGCAAATACTACTTCGCTGCTAGCTCAAGGTCTCGTGGTAGGATAATTCCTTGCTCATGCTTCTTCAATCGCTCAGAAGCACATGCAATCACCTTGTCATTCCTCAAGACAACACACAACCTAGGCCTTGCCTAGAGGCATCACAATACACCGCAGCTTCATCCCGCCTCGATGGAAGGTAGGCACCGAGCCGAGGCCAACCTCCTTTCAATTCATCGAACTCTTCGACAAGCTCACCATAAAACGCTCCTCTTTCCGCTCGCCTAGTCAAAGGTGCGGCTATCTTCGAGAATCCCTAAACGAACTTACGTAATACTCTCGGGGCCAAACCCGTAAAACCCCATCTCCTCGTAACACCCGTAGGAGGCCTCCAATCCAAGATACCGACCTTCCGCGATCCACCGAGATCCTGTCACGCCCCGATCCCGCCCCGACCCGACATGGATCCGAACCGGTCCGGGCGTGATGCTATCTATACTATACTATATACTTTACTGACTCATTGACATGTTCTTACTCGTGAAATGCATTCGCACTATCGCGCACAAACAATTTCGTAATAACAAAACCATTTGTACATATACAAAGGAACTACTAACGGAGTGGTGTCCATCACAATTTATACACATATACGTAGTCCCATTTACCTATACATTTGGGTAATTTTTATTACAAACACATCGTAGATTGCTAAGGAACAATGTGAGCACATATCTCCGAGCCTACTTTCTTGTCACGTGGAACAACCCGTCCTCTATCCTTGTCTTCGTCACCTACACTGGACAACACCCGTGCTGCTTTATGCTTTATGGGAACATACATGGACAAATTTTCACCAATGGCGACCGTCACGTTTATACATATGCATATTATCTATCTATTCACATTTATATAACTTTAATTATTTATCATCTCTACATTTCTATTGCATGTCAATCTTTTCACATATTCTATGACTTCGCCTATCTCTTATCTATACTTTTACTATATTCCTATTTCATTCTTCAGATATCTTATACTATTATGTGTTTATTCTTCACGCTTTGTCATATGTCTTTCAATGTTCCTATTCTTTTTCATGTTACTATATCATCATGTCTCTAGTCTATAATTCTTTTCATCTTTCTTGTCAAGATTTATCGATTCTTTATACTATTACGATATCATATCATTCCTTTATCTATCACAAATACTTTGCTTATTTCCTCGTCACTCGCTTATATCGTATACTTTTCATACATACATATTCATAATTGTACTATCATATATTCATATCCCATCTATCATCTACTTTAAGGCTTACATAATTTCATTACTTTTCTTGTGTTCATATACTATTACATCCCAGCTATAATGTACTTCTTGCTCTTGTAATCAATAGATTTCATCGCATAGCAAGGCTATGCTTCCTCATATCAGTCATATCTTCTATATATCGGGCCTTTGGTTTCATGTCCGCAAATACCTAGGTTTTATTGCCACGGAAACCATGTGTACCCGGCTGCACTATCACCGTGATCGAAACGACCTCTCGTCCTGCACACCAAGGCATCAGCATCGCACGAGACGTTGACCTATGTCATATGCTACCCAGACCAAGGTACTATCACCGTATCGAGGCGCTGATCTCGCCTATCAGGTGACCCTTGCGGGCCACCCGATCCAAACGGATCGGCATCATCAATTCAAACCAAAATTTCACATCCGTCATGAATATGTCGCAAAGAATCGTATCTTCCATGCATGCCTATCTATCCCTCTCTACTGTAGTCCTAAGGTACAATCGCCTTTATTACATTTTCTCGTACATATCTCATAAGCATGAATAACTATTGTTATCATATTGCTTATGCATATATACTATCGTTACTTTACTCAGATTCGCTCTCATCTGTACTTCATATTATCGTTTCTCATATTTCTATAATACATATATCATATCCTTTCTACTTAATAGTTTGTCTATCATATACCGCGAATGGCCCACACTTTATTCATATCATATATATCTTTCTATATTCATCCCTTTATATCATTTCTTATGCATTTCTATCATATTCCTTTATACGTTTCTATCATGATTTAGCTATGCTTGTACTTTCTATATTCCTATCATGTATGTTTTTATTCATTCATATATTCATCGTATATCGCTATATTCATATACTTTCCTATACATGCTTCTACTATCGCATGCCTTTTATATTGTATTTCATGTACTTTTCCATATTACTTACTGGCCATGTCTTCGCACTCATGCCTATCATTCTCGTACTTAGTACTTCATTCCTATGCTTTCATCTTTACTTATCTATATCGCTCTATCATTTATACATTTCATCATGTGTTCCTAGCATGTTTCATCTTATTCCTGCTATGTCTATCATATAGTCATATCATATAATCCTCTATATTCATCATTTACGTATTCCTATCATTTGTGTACTTTAGACTATCATATCTTATGACATATCCTATATTCATATCATATTCATATCATTTGACTTATACCTATCATATTCATGTTTTATGAACATATCTATACATATTGCATTTTCTATATTTTTCTAGTGACAGTTTGGATTACTCATTTTTCCGGGGTCTTAACTTCATATTTTGACACTATGTCCTTATAATCATTTAAATTTAAGGTGCTAAGGGTTCTATTCCAACTGGAATCACCCAATTCGGAGCACCGAGACTCAAGTTACGTCCGAAACAACTCGGACTACTCTATGTTCAATGGATGCAGAATTTGACTTGAACATGGCCCCACTTCTTGAGGAATTTTTGGGCCACTTGTGAGTCAGAATTTGAGATACTTATTAAATATGTTTGTTCTCCTTGGAAGTCTATTTTATGGCCACTTGAATCACCAAATCGGATAAGAAATGAGCAAGTTATGGCCAAAATACAAAAACTGGTCAAAACTGGAAACTGTGAAGTTCTACCGGTAGAACTTAATCCTACCGGTAGAAGAGATCTGAGAATGCCTGTAATGTGTTTTCAATCTTTTCCATATTCATCCCCATTTCAACTCTCTATACCTCAAACACACATCAAAACCATTTCAATTCATCTTATGATCACTTTCCTACCTAAACCTCTTCAATTACATATATTTCTTCACAAATCTTCACACTCTCCCCCCAACATTAACTTTAATGCAGACCCATACACAACCAAACATGATGATTAGTTAGGCTCATTTAAACCCTAACTCATTTACTTACTATTAACCATGAATTCATCCTTAAAGGAGGATTCTACTACTTTGCTTGTACTCTTTAAGGTTTTATTCACTTTACTTCTATAATTATTGGTTATGATGAAAACTCCTAGCAAAACCTCTAGGTTGGAGACAACTAATAATCACACAAACTCCATATGATCTTATACCATGATTAGTTCCATACTTTTGTTGGATCTTGGCTCCTTCTTCCTCTTCTCTTCTTCCTCTCCTCTTCTCTTCTTTCTCCTTTTGCTCTCCTCTCTCTCTCTCTCTACTGGTTTCCTCCTCTCCAAACAGACCTCACTACTTAAACCTGATATTTAAGGCCATGTTCGCCAAACAATAAAACCCATTTTTTTCTTTAAGTTTCCTTAATCGCATTGTCCCCAAATTCTTCCCTTTGAAAATCAACTTATGCAATTCTCATTTGACCCCCAATCTTTTCCTCTTAGCCACTTTCATACTCTTTTATAAATTACAAGATTGCCTCAGATTCGTAAACTTTCCGTGTCCCTATTTTATTTTCCTAAAATCTACATTTAAACTTTTAATATACCTGCAACAAGTCCGAAACTCAAGAGTGATATTTACGTTACGACTTCCGGCAACTATGTGTCCCCAAAAAGGTGACACCTGGCCGAGCCAAACTACTCACTGAGTTTAAGAGTATAAACCGATGTTCCCTGAATGTTCGGCACTATCCTATGCTCGCATGTTCTTCTCCATCGCCCGAATAGATCAAAGATATCACACAAACACATCACAACCGATCGCAAGGCCCGAAAAATCCTCGTTCATGATCCATAAAAGCTACTGGGCATTCGTAAGTCCAAATGCGGCATGACTAGAAACTCAAAATGCCCCAGACCGTGTTCTAACGTCGCCTGGGAACATCCCATCATGAAGTCTCAACTTATCCTAATTCACTTCAATTAAATCAAGGCTCATGACAACATCTTTGCGTGCCTTACATCGCTTCATTAGCATCCCGTAAAGTGAAACCCATAATGCCCTTCAATTCTAGCAAAATTACATTTATATCTTAATCGATTCTTCTTCTTAAAACATTAATTCTAACACATTCCATTAGGGCATGTAATCACTTCCAAATTGATTAAAATCAATGGAAACTCAACTT
The DNA here is from genome assembly GCA_016808115.1 of Tetrastigma voinierianum. Classification (NCBI taxonomy): domain Eukaryota; kingdom Viridiplantae; phylum Streptophyta; class Magnoliopsida; order Vitales; family Vitaceae; genus Tetrastigma; species Tetrastigma voinierianum. The sequence goes on from JAEQBH010007569.1 coordinate 203,515, forward strand.
TTCCATACTCCTTACATTACAACCCATGTCACACATTCATAATTATTTCTTCAATTTCTTCCATTTTCTTTCAACAAATTATATTTGATAATTATCCAATGTCATTGATTTACTTAAACTAAATCAAACCAATGCATTTTCAATTAAACCTTTCGCCTAACCCTCTCATCTCATTTTCTATTCAACTTCTAATTCCATTAATTCCATTAATTCTTCAAGCATTTCAAGAATGTCATTAAAATCAATTAAAACCAATCAAACAACATCACTTCCATTAACATCCAAGGTTAACCTAAATCGACAATCCTTATAATCTCATTCTTTCTTTTCAATTTCTAGCAAAATCAAACCTAGAATCTATGTCAATTTATTATTAAAGCCTTAATATAACTCAATTGAAGGTTTAGGTAAAATAATCCATAAAATCCTAATTAAGCTTACTATTAGAACCTCCTAAACCCACATCGACCCACTTCGTTTCTGTCCTTGACTTTGCGTAGCCTGGGATTTCAAACCCATGCTCCTCTCATCCCTAATTGCGGCCTCTACTACCTGGCCGTACTGTGTGTGGACTGTCGACGCTATTGTGGTCCAAATCTCTGGACTAAAACCTACAGCAAACCTCTTCAAGCCGTGATATGGACCTTTTTGGTTTTTCCATTTTATCTTTTATCATCGGATTCAACTTTTCAAGCAATGATACATGACTAACTTCTCGATACATGACTTGTGGCATTTCGAATAAAGTGACCTCATATCCTACAATTGATCAGTAAGATTATGTATAAGATCATGCATTTTATATGTTAATTCATCATTAGAATCGTCTCTTCAACTTTTTTTTTTTTCAACAATCATCTGACACCGATTCCTCGAATATCGATCTCCCATGTCCTCTAATTGCTCATCCCGCTTTGAACCCGCAGACATTATCATTTCCATGTCAAGTAAGAATGTGCATTTTCATTCGCATCGACACTCCCATTTGACAAGTCTGATTTACATTGGCATTAATATTCTCCTAAGTGTGTGATGATGAGTGGGACTCTTCACACATGCCTAAGCAATTTCTTCCAACTTTTATGATCTTTCACTACTATTCTCCTATCCTCCGATGTAATCTTTGAAATTAAAGTCCAAGATTCCTTTTGCCCTAGACCTTCCAACTCAAAAGATCTAGTATTATTTCCTATAAATGAAACCTCTAAGATTTCAGGTGGTGGTAACAATGCCCAGAGCTCTCGGGTGGCGAGTCACTGACACGCATTTTCTCTCGTGAATTCGTAAATTCAATATGTCATGTATCGCATATATGATTTTAAATCACATAAATAATTTATGCAATTTTAAAATAAAACATTAAAACAATCAGATGAAAATCAAATTTTCAAATCTTTATAATATTTTCAAAACTGGCCTCGATACCACGTTGAAGGATCCCGACCCTGATTAACTCTCACGGACCCGAGGGGGATCCTCCCTATGACTCCAATGGATATAGAAACTTTTCCTTAAAATAACTAAATAAATCCATGGAGCGAACCCCTTTTTCAATCCTTAAATATATCTTTAGAAAATAATGCGTTTTAAGTGGTAAATTTTTTTTTCTTTTCTTTTCTTTTCAAACGCTTGCATTTTTCAGAAAAATCGCCGTAGTTTCCTGTTTTCTGACTTTCCCAAATTACAAACCCGCGAAAAACATTTTAAAAAAACACTTCTAATCTTTCCATCCCCTCAACTTCTCAACTCCGTTTCAGACTCTCGTTCACAACCCAATCAAACACAAATATATACAGTATTCATTTATTCATTCTGTTCATCAAAACATTTTGAAACTTCTTCAAATCCATGCATTTTTTCAAAAGATCGGGCTCGAAATGACTTAAGCCGACGCCTACGCACTCGCCCGATCGGCGATCAAAGCCCACTAGCTCTTTTCAACTTTATATATATACATATATCCATAACAAAATATTCAACATATACATGATAAAAATTATATATATTAACGAATCACAAGTGCTGCTGCCTCACTGGGCCACTCATCAAAGATATGAGGTACTCTACCTACAAGACTGTTCTGGTCCTCAAAATGTTTTTGAAACATAATGAAAAGAATGAGCTAAAGGAGCCTGAGTGTACATTTTCATTAAGATAACATTTTCAAGATATATCAAAGTACATAATATACATTTAAAAATCCATTTATGCCTTAATATGTATTTTCGTATATATCAAAGTAGATACAGATACTTATATATATTTGAAAATCCATTTATGCCTTAAACATTTAAGCCAAACTTTCTTTTTATTTCCTTCTTTTTTTCTTTCTGATGGAACCCAGGGGAATAAACACACCGAACAAGCTTTCCATCGACTATGATGGCCACATCTCCGCAAGCCATATAATCCACTACGCCGCTGAGAAACTCACGCTTGCATAGTCTCCAAATATAGCACTTTATAACGTGTAAGGATATTACTCTAGACACCTATTTCCCCTCCCTCGCTTAGTAACCTATAACTTTACCCTCTAAATCCTTACACTTAAAGTACTCTACTGATATCACTATAACAAACATAGGGGGTTTAGGGTAACCATCAAGAAACATTTCTTCAAAATACATTTATAAACCATTTAAATCATTTACTTTATCATTAAAACACATGCATTCTTTACACATTTTAAACTTTCATAATACCTTAACATATGCATACATATTTCATATACATATAAATATATATTGATGCAAGATAAAAACATTTTGCAAGATATATACATATTTCATATACATAAATATAATACGCAAGATAAAACATTTCCATATGCCTAGCATTTACAACATTTCCATTAAACTTTCAGTTTAACATTAAATATTCACTTTAAAAACTCAATTTTCAAAATATCATTTTCACTCACAGCTTCACCGCTCAATCCCCGCTTGCTTCCCGTTGAGTTCCTGCTCCGTCCGGGCAAATTTTTCACCTTTTCCAAGAAAATCACTACATTAACCAACCATAATTTCCATTTAATCCACCATAAACACTCATTCCTATATTCTTATTCCTCTTAGGAATCTATTTTACTTAGGAATTGAATCAATCCAATCGGATCATCCAAACTAAAGTTATGGCATTTCATGCCAACTAGTCATTTTACCGATTTTTCTAGTGACAAAGCTTTGTATTACTCATTTTTCCGAGGTCTTGACTCATATTTTGACACTATGTCCTTATACTCATTTAAAGCTATGTGCTAAGGGTTCCCATCTCCAATTGAATCACCCACCTCGGAAAGAATCGAAACTCACTTTACGTCCAAATAATCATTAATCTAGGTTCAAAAAACTGAACCAGAATTTGGCTTGCACATGGTCCTACTTTGGAGTGAATATTTAGGCTACTATGATCGAATTTGGCAATACTCTTCTTCTTAAGTTTGCTCTCCTTCAAGTCTATTTTACGCATCCACTTAAATCACTCAAATCGGATCAAAATTGAGCAAGTTATGACCAAAATAATAAAACTGGTCAAAAACAGAAAACAGGACATTCGTACCGAGACTGCTTGCCCAAAAATCGACCAAAATGTGTTTCTCTTCCATTTTTTCTTTCACTCTAAACACTTAAATCTGATGCATTATACCCATTTCAACATAACACACACAATTCACTATCAAACCCTAACCCTACTCACTTGATTTTTGTCAAAACTCCTAACCTAAACCATGGCTTTCTCAATTGATATTAATTCAAAGACCATTAAACCTTAAATACCATCAATTTAACATCCATACCAGAATTTAAGACATTAAACATGGAAAAACATCAAACCCTAACTTTCCACCATGAAACTTACTTGTTTCTTGAGTCTCTTGGCTCCTCTCCTGATTACCACTTGAAGATCACTTGAAAGCTTGAAAACAAAGAAAACTCACCTCCCAACTTGGATTTCTCCTTTCTTCCTCTTTCTCCTTCTCCCCTTTCTTTCTCTTTTTCTCCTTTCTCCTTCCTCATACGTGATCTCCTATTTGGAGACTTAAATCCTAATTTTGCTTTTTAAATTCCAACTTTCCAAAATTACCCTTAAGTCAAAAGAATCTAAGCACTGCTATTGTAGTATGAATTACCCTTTAATCCAAGCCTTCATAGGTCCATTTTTATGAGACCAAGTCATTTACCCATTATTTAAATCATAACTTAGCCATTAAGAAAGATTTTGATTGGCTAGTACAATTAAATATCTCCCTTATAGCAGATTTTATCCCCGTTTCGCCTTTTACTGTTTTTATATCGATTATATGTCAAAAATATTCTATGGTCGTCTATATTTAAATTTGAACATAAAGACTAACTAAACTTTCATAAAGAATTTCGTGCTCAAATCACCCCAACTCCGATTTAAAATCATTAAAACTCCGTAATTCCTGACACACAGACATTACCCGACCATGTCTGATCACCCTCTAAACTATCCAAACGGACTCCGTTTCACTTTATTTCGCTCAAGTAGTCTTTATGATATATTCCTGGACATTTTCGTATTTTCTACCAATCTCCGAAAAATATCAAATACAGTTCAAATTTCAAACCGGAATCACTATTCACTTAAATCTCCTATTCTCTTCTAAATATCAATTAAAGTCATAGGAACTGCACTTACAAATTCCTCAAACCCTTCATTCTGATATATACTAAGAAAATCATTATTCCTTAGGCATATCTTGCCATAATTTTCAAAATTCCACTTCATGTCCAAATGACGTCCGAGCATTTTAAATTTAATCTACCCTCGCTTTCTATCATCGACTCCTCTAATCGCCCAAAACTACTATTATAACATTTAATCAGTCGGGTTTTACAACTACTACAAGATTGAATATTAGTATGTTTTGGCAATTCGTATAATTCTCGCTCATTTTGTGTATGATGATCTGCATGCGGATCGAGACTTTATTTCTCCCTATCGAGGTTCGGGGCATCCGAGCATATTATATATATGTATGTGGATATATCGTCAGTGATCGATGATAGTCAGGCATGAATATTTCAATAAGGCTTGCTACTGCTCTTATGGGCCTTATGCCTTCCCATTCCCTAGTGCCGGTCACGGCCCCCAGGTTGGGTCGTGACAAAGTTGGTATCAGAGCAATAGGTTCATTTCCTATGGCCTAGAGTCTAAGTTTCCAGTACTGCAGAATTAGGATCGAGTTCGTCCTTGTCTGTCACCATTGCATCTAGTTTCTTCGTCCGTTAGTATGCCCTCGTTGTTATCCGGGATAGTCTTGTGTTTACTTTTTCAAAGATGAGACTCGAGATCAAGGGTTAATGCAAATGCAAGAAATTCAATGATGTCGCAACTAAGAAGAGCCGCCGAGATCGCACAATTCTACGACGAGGCCCGTATGTCTAAGATGAGGTATCCCTTCGCCCGATCCACCACCCCCCGGGAGAGGGCGAAGGAGACTGGTAGGCCCTGCAAAGAGCTGGGACAGTACTCTACCGATGAGCCACAGGTCAAGAGCCACAGTTAATACGCCCTGCACGCCAGTACGCAGAGATGTTCGTGGTCGCTGTACCACTAAGGAGGCATTCGCGTGTATGACTGGGGGTGCATGCCTCCAAAGAACTTATAGTGATCACAGCTAGGTCGCTAATAGCTTCTCAACCGGTGGATCAGATTTGACCTGCATCACATTCCTTTGTTCCAAGACACCGTGCTTAATGAGGTTGTATTTCGATGGGGTGGTCCGTGACCCAATGGATTTTCTCGGACGGGCGGAGAAGAGAGCATTTCGACGGAGAGCATCCGATACCTGACCATCGAGATGGCGAAGCCTCGGGCGGCTTAGCATCAGTAGTTGGTACAAGGATTACATCAAGCCGCTTCTCGAGGGTATGACATGGGCTCGCCAGTGGAGAGATTTGAAGATAACTACATTTTTCGCGCACAGGCAAGAGTACCGGCTGATGCTTTAAGGCCAAAGAGAGATGATATGTCTCAGAAGGAGTAATACACCCGCAGTTCATGTATCTTAGTAAATTTGTTCCCGAGTTAGTCAAGAATGTGAGGTCGCTAAGACGAGTAAGTACATCACCTGCTCTAATTCCCCATTTCATATCCTCGTACACGAGGAAGTGTAGCTTTGGAGGTCACCTATTTAGCGAGATAGATGGGAGACCCACCTTCGCTCATGGTATCTTAGTGGATGGTGCTAAGAAGCACATCCTGATGAGAGCAAACTAGCAATACCAAGTTTCATGAACAAAAGATATGGTGGTACAGGGCACTTTATGGTACAGTCACAGACAGAGCGCCACCAAGTGGGTCACAAGAAGGCAGACGCGAACTGTATGGCTATGTGAGGCCTCCTGACGGGACAGGGCTCAGCCCAGCCGGGGCTATAGTCTGCAAGGTGGTCTGTGCCCTGGTACAAAGAGCCGCTGGGCCTGGGCACTCGCATGTGCCCACAAGCAGTGGGCGATGCATCGTGGCCCTCAGATGGCGGCTAAGTGCTTGTTTTAGTGTGAGTCGGGGCCATATGGCCAACCATGTCCCAAGATTTCTCCTACCAGCAGCCTTTTCCTCGTGGTCTCCGCGGCCAGTGTCAGCTCGCCTGGCCATCGGGATGCCGCCTAAAGGTCCCCTTCAAAGTACAAGAAGATAAATGATGCCAGGCCGTGGATACGGAGGAGAGTCCGGGAGGCAGATTTGTGGCAGGGCCGTGGTCGACTAGCTCCTACCACCGGACGTGGTCGTGCCGCAGCTTTACACTCACCTCAGACGCTGTGGCTGTCGCCGCACGTATTATCTCGTCCGTTATGCTGAGGCTGGGGTGTTATTAGATCCGGTGCCACACCCTTTCAGGTCTCCTAGTTTTACATCGAGGTCAGGTGTTCACCAAATGCACTTCTAAGACTCCTGCTATTAGTCACAACCCTCCGAGTGATGCCTGTGAGGCAGATATTTACTTTCCATCGTGTCCGATTCGTAGCAAAGTAATCTTCCGGGCTGGACCCATTTTGTCGGGATGTGATAGATTTTTGAGGTTATTCCGTATGGTCGCCGTCAGTGACTACGACACCTCGATCGCGAGAAACAAGTGATTTTCCCATTCCGTGGGATTCGTGAGTTCGTTTGCAGGAGCGTATACCACTCTTCTAATTTAATTTCAGCCATTACAAATAAAGTGATACATACCGTGCCAGGTTATCTGCCTGTAAGGAACACTACAAGAGATGTGAGGTGCCGATGATGTCCCTATCACATGAATTTCCGATGTTTTTCAGAGACGCTGTCGCCAATTTACTGTGAGATAGAATTTCGCATTGACGTGGAAAATTCGGGCACGCCTCCTATCTCTGCCACCTTTTATAGGATGGCACTCATGAGTCAAGGAGTCGGCGATACCACAGGATTTGTTAGACAAAGGTTTTCATTAAAGCCTAAGATTTCTCCTCAGGTGCCCCGTACTATTTGTAAAGAAGAAAGATGGTCTACTACGGCTATGTATGGGACATGCACAATGAACAAGGTGACCATTCGTAATAAACATCCGCTCGAATAGATGACTTGTTTGATCACCTTCGTGGTGCATCATGTTTTCTAAGATAGATTTAATGGCTAGATAACACAAATGAGAATAAGACATGAGGATGTTCCGAAGACAGCATTCCGGACGAGGTACGGCCATTATGAGTTCCTAGTGATGTCTTTTGGACTCACTAATGCGTCATGCAAATATGGATTTAATGTACTGTGGTGTTCAAACCCTTCCCTGATCGCTTTGTGATCGTGTTCATCGATGATATCTAGTATATTTCTGAGTAAGGAGGAGCATGTAGAAAGCATCTAAGGATAGTATCATAGACTTCGAGTGTGAGCATCAGGGCCATATGCCACCTCCAAGTGTGAATTTGGGCCGGATACAGCTTTCTCGGGACATGCAGTATCGAGGGAAGGTATTCAAGTGATCCTAAGAAGATAGAGGCGTGATTGATCGCAGACCAATCACTGGTGGATCGATTCAAGCTCGGCCACTACATATCGCCGCTTTGTGCGTGATTTTTCGAGGTTTGGTCGCAGACCTCACCTAAGTAACCCAAGAAAGTTAAATTTCGTGACAAAGAGGTTTCAGGAGGCGAGTTTTCGTGTTTAAGGATTGTTTGACCTCTGCCTCCAAGGTTGGCATTACTCTTCCGTACGTGAGGTTATACAAGTGGCCAGACGCTCCAGCCTGACGGTGCGGATTACAAAAGACGCAGAAGGCACGCTTATGCTTCTAGGCAGCTGAAGAAGCACGAGCAGAATTACCCCACTCATGACTTGGAGATGGCGGCTGTGATTTTTGCATTGAAGATCTGGAGACATTATCTGTATGGTGAGACGTGTGAGATCTTCACAGATCACAAGAGTTTAAAACACATATTTTTCTGGTGCAGGGGGAGCCAAATTCGAGACATAGCATGGTCGAGGTCAGTTGGAGGACTATGATTGTACGATTCAATATCACCTGTGCAAGGCTAATGTGGTATGTGATGCTTTGAGTAGGAAATCATCAAAGCGCCTCCCGCCCACATTAAAAGTAAAGAAGCGACAATCGACTAAAGAGTCGTGTGAATCAGATGATCAGTGGCTTCATGGGCCATAGAGGTGTCGAGTCCTGAGCACTTTTAGCACATTTCAGTCAAATCATCCATGACGTAATTAAGACAGCCTGCAGACCGCCGCTGATGAAGATTATAGAAGAGGTTCAAAGAGATTCGCGTGATGATTTTTGATCGGGGGATGATGCACGTTGAGATCGGGGTACTGTAAGTCAGCACCCCGATGTTGATGGACTTAGAGAAGAGATTATGAAAGAGGCTCATCATACGTACCATAGTTGTTCATCCTTGCCCACTAAGATGTATCATGATCTTAAGGGTAACTACTGGGTGGGAGTGGTATGAAGAAGGGATGTAGCCAGCTCGTATCCAAGTGTTCGACTCCGCAACAGTCGCTTCGAGCACGGCCATCTGGGTCAAGCTGCAAACACCCCGCTCCAAGAGTGGAAATGGGAGAATATTACCATGGACTCAGGATCAAGTTACCTCGAACTTCGGCAGTGGTATGATTCCATTTGGGTGATAATGATCGAATGACTAAGCTCCAGACACTTCTTACCCGTGAAGACGACTTTTCTCCGTAGAGCTGCATAGGTGTATATTGATAGATCATAGTCTTCACGGATTCCATTCGGGACAGGTCTCATGTGAGGCCCTGGGGCTCACTAGGTTTTCATGAAACTTCCACGAGGAGCTTGGTAATTGATCGACTTTAGCGACAGCCTTTTCACCCTGATTTGTTTTATACCGAGGAATTATTCAGACGCCGGAGGACATGTCGAGGATGTGTGATGGATTTGCAGGCCAATGGGATCGGGCATTTACTCAGTGAGTTCGTATACAACAACGCTATCAGCGCTAGTATCAGATGGCGCCTTACGAGAACAGATGGCGTGAAGTGTAGATCGCCGCTTATTGGAAGAAGTTGGTGAAAGGAAGTTAGCGGTGTCCCGACCGGTCCAAATCACTTCGAAAAGATTCCTATCATTCGAGATCGGTCAGGACCGCTTCGCAGATGTAAGAGCTACACCTCAAGAGGAAACATGTGGAGTTTGGTGTGGGTGAGTATGTATTCCTAAAGGTTTCCCCAATGCGAGGCGTGATGAGATTTGGTAAGAAAGGGAAGTTAGCACCTCGCTACGTGGGACCATTTGAGATTGTGGATAGAGTTGGGGATGTAGCTTATCGACTGGAGTTGCCATCTAATTTTGCCAATGTTCATCCGGTCTTTCATATATCTATGCTGAGGAAATATGTGTCCGATCCTTCACATGTGCTACAAGCCCAAGCAAAGAGGTCGCTGAGGATTTATCGTATTTAGGAGCGAATTCGTAGCTATTATGGATATCAGTTCGCCAACTCCGAACAAAAAGTTATTCCGATGGTCAAGGTCCTGCGGCTTAATCATTCATCAAGAGTGCACTCTGGGAATCCGAGCAAGAGATGACATTACACTCCATACTCTATTCCAAAGGATAAGGTATATTTCTTATTCCTAAATTCGAGGACGAATTTTCTTAAGGGAGGGAGAATGTAATACCCGTAATTTTAATTGATGTGTTTTAAATCAATTATTAAATTGAATTTTCCTAGGTATATATTTTATTAATCCTAAAGAGTTATTTGGGACGTAATATGTTATTTTTAATTCTACAAATTATCTAAATAATTATCATTATGCACATTAATTTTAATATATACATTTTATATTATTGTTAGGATTTTAAGGGATAAATGCTCAATTAAATGTAATTAGGACTTAATTGTATGGTTTAAGTTTAAAGGAGGGATTTAAGCACTCCGCAACTCTTTACTAAATTCACCATTTCAGCCCTGACCTTCTCTCTCTCCCCGACACTCACGGCTCGCCACTCCCCACCGGGGCGCCTATTCACCGATTCACACCGGGACCGTCGTCCGACACCTGGAAAAGGTAATCCCCATCCCGCCCACCCCTGTATTGCTTCCTGCCCGCCCCCCGGGGCTGGGCCCGTCCCGCCTGAATCACGCCGCAAGGCTCTCCCCGCCCTGCCGCCTCGACTGCTCCGCCCATTTCCTACCACCTCCGCCCCAAACCGACACCGTCCGAACTCCTCGCCCCCAAAACTTAAGGATCCACCCTGATCGACATCTAAGATCGCTTTTGCCAGCGGAACGGCGCGGAGCTCTCACGAGTCAGACCGCCTGGGCCGATTCCGGCCACTCCGGTGGTCCTCAGACGAGAACGATCACATTTTGGGTCCCATGAGAGCTTTTGGCTCTTCGCGCGTGGTGTCCTTGGAATCACCCGCAACCTCAAATTTTCCGCCACCGTTTACGCATGGCTGACTCAGGAAGCGTGCCTGTGATGTGAACGTTTCCGGTCCCGTTCGTAGTTCCGACTGGGTGACTGGGCCCGCATTCGAGCTTCTAGAAGAATCTATACCAAAACGGTGGGAACTTCTAATCGTATTTGTCCGGGATAATCTGATTTTAATTGCTCAATAATGCATGTCGAATATGTCCAATTTATTTCTGACCACGCTGGAATTAGTTACTTGTATCGTATGATCCGGCAGTTAGTAAGATTGATCAGGTATATTAAGTAGCAATTAATGATTTGATTGATCGGGACGAGCCCGCAATAAAATTGTAGTTTGCAGTCTACTTCTGTTTGATTTATCGTGTATATCGAAATGTTATTTATGTGCTCGACTTGTTTTACAGGGAGTTAAGTCCAGTTTTTAGGGGAGGTTCTGCCGAAATTTCGGTAGAATTTAGATGTGCATTATATTAGTCTAGCCTGTGAATTGTCTAGTCGAGTCTGTAGTTGCTTAAACCTCAATCTGAGAGACACACGCCTTTCTAGTCTCTGTGATCGTCCGATTACCACGCCAGGCGTACTCGAGATGAGAAGCTAGCCTCGAGACCCGATCTTTCCGTGAGTTGATATCATATAGTTTATGACACATCATCTCCAGATGCATCAGACAAGATTTGGCGGCATTAGGATACACCCCATCATCACGTACATGATTATTACTATTGGAATTGTATTTACTACAGAATTAAATTATTTAGTTTGTTATGAAATATATCTCGCATATGAGACTATGATGATGGATGTGAGTGGGTATTGTTAGGGTGATATCACAGGTATCAGATTCAAATGTCAGAATTTAACTATAAAGCAGACATACTACCTAATTCGTTACATCGTGACCGGGTGCGCACCTTATTTGGATCAGGATTATGCTATAGGTTTTATGGTTGCGGACATGAGTTCCCGGTTGAGCGTTTCTCCTGTGGGATGCCGAGGTATGTCCCCGTTGAGCGTTACCTCGGCGCCGCTATAGAGTATGATATGTTAGTTGCTTCCGAAGTAGTTAATCTCACTGAGTCATGTCTCTCGGGGCGCCAGCTATAGTTTATTGGATTAAGTGTCGATTGGAGTTAAGGACCCTGGTCGAGCTTTTCTCTCGGGGCGCCAGTCACATTGGATTTGAGAGAGCCGTATGGCTTGTAGTATTGAGGTATAGGGTCCTGCTAGAGTTCTCGACACAGATGATTATGTGATGATATGGAAACTCCGATGTGTGTGCATGCATACATATGTGGAGTGTATTATTATAGCTCAATATATATATATATTATATTGAAATTTATATGTATAAATCCTATTGATCAGAGGTGGTATAGATTATATGATATTAACTCACTCGGTGATCGACTGTTCTCAATTTATTTTCTGCGACTGCCATCCCCCTTCTCCGCATCTCCTCATAAACCGGCCGAATTCCTTCCTTCACCTGGGCCACATGTACTATTATGATATTATTAATCTTTGTCTATTTAATCTGTGTGTCACAAGATTTCGGGAATATTAAGATGTTTTGTAATCTCGGGAGCACTCGTCATTTCAGGTATGGATGACACAGACAAGTGATCGAGACTTTATTTCTCCCTATCGAGGTTCGGGGCATCCGAGCACATTATATATATGTATGTGGATATATCACAAAGATCGTATGATACTTCTGGCATTTAATATTTCAATAGTGCTTGCTACGGGGTTTCCTAAGTGGCCTTTTATGCCTTCCCATTCCTAGGTGCCTGGCCACTACTCTGTGTCGGGTCGACATCCAACAAAAAAAAAAAAAAAAAAAAAAAAAATCAACTTTCCTATCAAATCCGGTAATCCTCTTCAAAAATAACTTAAAATCAAACTTCATCACTTTCTTACCGAAATGAACCAAATTGGATGTCACATGGTGAGGGGACCTTCTTGAATTTCTAATCCTAGACTTTC